>SRHC01003284.1:3750-58263 GCA_004794325.1 Pomacea maculata | reverse complement strand
TACATTGAGGGACCGCCGACTGGAAGCCACTAAATAAAATTAATGTGTTTGTGAAACCGTATGGGTAGGAAAACAAGACAAAGAAAGGGGGGGGGGTATTTATTAAAAAGTAATATAATTCCTTTTAGGCAGTCTTTAATGGCAATCAGGGCAGCTATAAAGATATTGGGACTGAAATAACAAACAATATAATGAAAGAGTAATCCATCAGTGTTGATCCCCTTGGCAGAGACATAATTCCCCAAAAGGTAAGAGTTGCAGTTAAACAGCTGCTGGTGCTGATGAAATAATACCTGATCCTGTTAAAAACAAATTGACAATGCTCTTACCCTTTTGCTACAGCTACCCAATCACTTATTATTGTTAGGTCTGATTCATGAACCATTCTTCAAAGCTAAAATAATCTTTTACATCACAAAAGAGTAAATAAAAGATCTCAGTTACAGAGGGAGGAAATTGTCTCTGTCTACCCTAACGAAAAAAGTAACAGGAATTTGCGAAGACTACCTAATAGAGTCATTAAGATAATAAACATCCGTAAGTGCGTTAGTTCAAAAATTCATTTAATCATGCTCGCGCACACACGAAGAAGATGGAAGCCTACCGTCTTGGCCGAGTTCAACCAGGTGACAGGAAGTGGAGTGACTTCCCCTTTCCTGGCCAGCACCAGCAGGTAGAAGGGCAGAGGGCACCACAAGAAAGCACATGGCACCCACACCAGCACCGTGTTGAGGAAGCAGTCTGTCAGACGTGGCCAACCGTTGAAATCGTAAAAACTGGAATTCTGCAAGATTGAAACTGAACTGACTGGAAGCGGAGCGTCAGAAGCAAGAAACACACGTTCTGTCATGCCTAAATGTAGGAAAAATAACAAACTTTTGGAGACCTTACCCATAGAGGATCTCTACAGAACTGTGGCCTGCCTGTACCCATGGTGGACTGTCTGTCTGCCAGGTACAACTGTCAGACTGAATATCGTCTGATGTTCAACTCCACTTGTTGAGTAGAGACACCCTGACACAGAACAGACGATGCTGTGTGTATCAATGAAACTTGTCCTTTTTTTTCAAAAAATCTCACATGACACGCATACAAAAATGTGGAAGCCGTATGCCGTCGAACTCAAAAGATAATTAGAAGACAAATACTAAAATGAAACAAAAAAAAATAGTACCTTTTAGTAAACTATTAGAAGAGATTTTGTTAATTTTTCTTTTTATTTTGGTTTTGTTATTTCGTTTTTCATTTAACAGAACTGAGAGAAACGATACAAGCCATGAGACATATTAACCAAGAACTAACATTTATTCCTAACCTGTAAATATATCAAGTAGTAAATCGAAATACAACAAATATAAAATGTTATAACAGATTATCATCGCGTGGATAGAGACACACAAAGGTTATCTTGTCATGTCGGAGTTCTTTCCACAAACACATATGACTTACACCTTAAGGTTGTCCACACGTGTGTTATGTTGCTGGCACTCACTCTGAAATAGTTCGTTTGGTTCAAAGCTAATAATTAACAACTTTTAAATACCACCTGCCATCGAAGAAACAACTCCGATTTACACCTGGGACAACAGGTGAGAAATCACTCCCACGTGTGCGGCATCACTGCTGTGCGCCTCCACTCAATCACTCATCCATGACTGATGTTCGATGCTCTTTCGCACCACTGCCTCTACAGACCTGTCACCATTAATGTATACATCAAAAAGATCAATCATTAATGAATAAACTTCACAGATACTGACTGTGCTTGGTCTAAATTTCAACGAATTGTGATTCATCACACATAAAATGTAATAGCATTTGAAAAAGAAAAAAATACTTGTAAACTATTGAATAGTCAGTAGACGACACTACTATTAATTTAGGAATTAAAAAAAATAAATAAACCGGAATTCGAATATGTACTGCGGATGTAAATGTAAACTAAGTTGTGCAGCTGTTTCAGGTTTCAGGTCTAGATGGTATCTGAGGCAGAAAATTACGATTTTGCGTTCACCACCAACTTGAAGGCATTTTTCAACACCTATTTCCGTGGTCTGTGGATCCCCTCTACCTCTCTACTGCTTGGAAAATGTCTACCATTGTCCCATTTCCAACCAAAGCTTCAGTTTAGTATCTCAATGGCCTTAGACCAGTGGCCTTAACATCGTTGATCGTGAACGTATTGGAGACAAAGCATTTATTCTACAAAAAAAAAAAACACAAACAATTGTCTTGACCCCTTGCGATTTCCATGCCATAAACAAAGTGTTGATGATGCTAAACTGTTCATCCTCCACTTTTTGCTCAAAAACCTGGGGAATCCACAAGCCCATGCACGACTGTTATTTCCTGACTTTTGATCGTTCTTGAGCATCAATTAACCACACATTCTAGCTAAAAGACTCTTTGACGAGTTTTCCATTGACCATCAGCTAAGACCATGGATCACTCCCTTTTTTGATTGCCAGCCAGCAACGAGGTCAAGACATGATGCATACATCGTGTTGAGGTGAGGAGGTCAAGACATGATGTATGTATAAACACTCAGCTCGTAAAAATGATTTTTCTGGGGGTTTTTTTTTCTTCCTTAACTTTGTAAAACAACCATCCTTTTTGGGGCCAAAAATCCTGTTTAATTTTACGCCACATTCCTCCTGGGCACCCAAACCCGGGTGCACTTGTGGCAGTCAGCGATAAATTGGTCTGCAAAAAAACAAAGAATACTGCATGTCAGAAAAGCGAGGTACCCAACAGTGTATTGGATACTTGCTTGTCATCACTGTAGGGTAAAGGTCCTGGGTGCACTTCTCGTCTCGGGACACTCTATGTGACATCTGTTCGCAGGCCTGGCCATCGTAGGTATTGTCAAAGTCCTCCAGTTTTCCCCCTTCATTATATCTTTCAATTATATTCATTAATTAACTTACGCTGGAAACATTTTGCCATCTCATTAACTATGCTCACCTGTCGTTTCATTATATTTCCGGGCAGTCGCCATTAAATATATAAACTGCCTTTTGCAAGTCTGCTAGTGTTGGCAAA
This sequence comes from Pomacea maculata, assembly GCA_004794325.1. Lineage (NCBI taxonomy): Eukaryota > Metazoa > Mollusca > Gastropoda > Architaenioglossa > Ampullariidae > Pomacea > Pomacea maculata. Next base: position 55,221 of record SRHC01003284.1, on the reverse strand, counting down.
AGAAAGACATAGAAACTTATTGTTTAAACTAGACTTTCAACTAATATTTACCCGTTCTGCATGCTGGGTTCCTATTTATTTCAATGTCTCTGTGAAATTGTCGCCGGATGGTCCGAGACTAAATGGGTTTTTGACTTCATCAGACACATCCATATTTCATGCCCTACACTGTTTTGCGGGCACGCAGTGTGTGCTCGATAAATATTACAGAAAAGGCTTATACAGATAAAGCCCGAATATATCTAGAAGCTAAGTAACGATAATTAAAAAAATTAAGAAAGGTCGTACACAGTTCAAAAAACAATAAAAGACAATGTTTCGCACGATCAAAGGTTATCCACAGCTAAGACAAGTACAACAAAAACCTGTTGAACGCGATAAAACGGTTACACATTACTACATACAAAACAGTACAGCAAACAATAAGTTTAAGGTTGTAAGAGTGCGCGTGCAGTGGCTCATCATCATGAGTGCGCATGTGGTGTGACGTCATCGAATAGTTTATTTGCGCGTGCAGCAACAGCGACTCACATACGTTACCAGCCTGAGGGCGCTGGCCAGGTACATGGCCACCGGAAGTACGTCACTGCCGCTGTCTGCCAGCAGACGACAGCTTTGTATCAACGACACCAGTGTCACCACGCTCAGCATCGCGCTGAAAAACTGTCGTCATGGAAACAACAGTAATGCTGGACAAAGATCCTCTTCCTCACCGTCATGTATCGTCTTTTAAGCATTGTCTCTGTTTCTGATGTCAGTCATAAACTAGATAGTTGTTAATAAATTCTAAAATGAAAACTTTAATTAATGACTAGGAGATATATTCTAGCCCCTCTCTCTCTCCTCTCTCACTTTCTCTCCCAACTCCTCCATAGCAATACGCCACACCTTGCCTGTCCTGCTACAGACACTACTACTGTAAGGAAGGGTCCTTGCACTTTCCATGATGCAATCATTCAATGGTTTCTAACATCCAACGGCTGTGTAATTACAAGCTACAATATATTATGCCAGGTGCTGCCAAACACAAGTCTATTAACTCTGCCTGTCACCTGAAAGCTGAGGCCATCTGGCTATAAACAACATTTGTGTACGTCTATTGACAAATTCACTGAGACACAAGCTCGTGCGCGCATGCACACACACACACAAACAGATGAACCTACCGTCTTGGCCGAGTTCAACCAGGTGACATGAAGTGGAGTGACGTCCCCTTTCCTGGCCAGCACCACCAGGTAGAAGGGCAGAGGGCACCACAAGCAAGCACATGGCACCCACACCAGCACCGTGTTGAGGAAGCAGTCTGTCAGACGTGGCCATCCGTTGATATCATAAAAACTGGAATTCTGCAAGATTGAAAGTGCGCTGACTGGAGTAGCCGATGTTGTGAATAAATATGATGTGGCTGCATCATCGGGAAAAACGTTAAGTCATGCTGTATATGTACCATTACAGATTAGTTATTATAATATTTTTGTTAAGTTCAAAACTGCGATATACAGTCAGAAGGAAGTTTAGAAATTCGGAAATGTACAAATGCAGTTTTGAGTTGATACATTCTTCTACCCAGTGTTCTGATTTCGTGAAAACGCGTTATTTGCATTCGCTATTTTTATATTTAATGTCCACCATGCCATGGACTGGGAATCGAAAGTATGTTATAATTAATTTGTAATATGTGTGTGCGTGTGTGTGCGTGTGTGTGTGTGTGTGTGTGTTGGGAGGAATAAAATAGAGATCTCACCCAAAACGAATCTGCACAAAATTGCGGCCTGCCTGTGCCCATAGCGGACTGATGGTAAATGTGTTTTACCTGGCTGTCACCTACAGGTGTGACATGTGAACAGCGTCTGACTTGCAGTGTGTCGGGCAGACAGTCCGTGGCACAGCACACAAGAAATCACAAAAGTATTAAGTAGACAATTGATAGAGTCGTATGTCGTCGAAGGCTAGAAGCCTAATAACATGATGAGATTGAATAATAAAGAAACACATTACTCAGTCGCTCATAGTCAACCATTATAAACGCTCAATTATTTTTATATTTTATTTCAATTTTTCTAATAAATACTGATCTAAAGAAACGAAGAGGACGTTTATAAACATGAAATAGTTGATAACCTTGATCAATTTCTCTAAACTGTCAACGATGGTCTAGAAAATGAATGAACACGAATATCGAGTGTCCTCCTTTGAAATTCAGGAACAAAATTTCTGTCTCATCTGACAAGGAGGAGAGGACCATGGATCGTGTGTCTTCGTCCTTAATGGTCTTACCTACATTTAAAACACACTCCAGTGAGTTATCACTCGCTCACTCAATCAATGACGACAGTTAAAGGTGCGAAGATTGACCGCTGGGTGTCGCTAACACAGGTGGAGCTGCAGGTGTAAAGACTAACAGCGGGACACCACAACCAGCTGTGACGTGCACCGCGCCATGATGTGAAGACGAGGCAGGTTATCGGGTTTGCCCAGACACACTATCACCTTCCTCTCCAGACCTCGCACGTGATACCCGTTTCCCACCCACACCACGTCAGTGCGGGCCGTGGCTACGTCCTCCAGATCGGCGTCGTTTTTGATGACCTGCACGGGAATGTCGGCCTCGCGCATTCCCCTCACTACTCCTGACTCCTCCCTGATGTCCCCCCAGTGCAGCACCAGCACGTCACGGTACTGCAGGGCCGGTGGTGACGTTTCCTCACTAGCAACACTTGTCAAAGCTGAGTCACCTGAAAATTCCGAGCTGACTTTATTTTCTTTATGTGCTGCAATAATCATCAATAATTAATACACATAATGATATGTTGATAGCAGGAATATTTTACACGCTACTGCTTTTACTGTTGATTTTTACTCTGATGCTGACAAAATCTTAATAAACTCCTACTGAGACAAACAACTAACTTTTAAAAATTACAGCCTTCACGATCAAAAACTTAACCAATTATTTCTTTTAATCTTGACCTCTTGACCTATTTTGCTGAGGCATTTCTGTTTTTCTTTCATTTCTTTGGTGTTTACAATAAAACTGCTTGAAAAAATGAGTTAATCAACAATTATCACATTTCTGACTGCGGTACAGACAACTTGGTTCAGAACTAACCCTTCACGCCGACACGAAGACTGCGCAGGACAGCGGCCACCTGCTGACCGCACGCGTCGCACAAATCGACAAAATCGTCGTCCTTCATCCAACCTTCTGAGTGCCCTTGACCTCGGTGTGACAGGAAGATGACCGGGGGGCCCTCGGTATACTCGGGAACGCCTCGCTGACTGTAACCCCGCACACGGTGACGTGAGGTCGCGGTCAGACCCTCCTCCACCTGCTTACGCACAGATGGCGGGCAGCGCAGAGGTCTGGTGAGCAACTCCAGCTCCCAGCTTTCAGACTGGTTGTCTTCGTAACAGTTCGCTGCCCACAAGTAAACACCCGGAATGCGTGTCAGAAGGTTGTCGCAGAAGGTCTTGAAGTTGCTGGGCCTGTGTCAGATGATTAAAAGAATGATGTCAGTGTTTGTGAGTAAAAAAAAAATCTGTGCACTTCTGAACATACTTATGTGTTTACATTTACACTTACTCATTTGTGGTAAGTTAATCATGTACGTACATATGTACTGTTCGTAATTGTATCAGCATGTGATATATCTGGATGATAAAGTTGAAGGAAATGAAGTCCTTTAGGGAAAGTGTGCAAGGGAGATAACTCTTGAAATAACAATGGAATAATTGTATGCATGACCTCCCCTTTTGTCGCAACTACCAATCTTGAAAAGATATATAAATTATATTATACAATTAGACTATCCCTATTTGTGTCATCAATCATAAAACTAAAAATAAAGACTGAATGTCACAATCCGCTAGTAACGTGTCACACTTTACCTGTCAGGTCCTGCTTCGTCGGCGATGACGCAAACCGTCCCATCCTCCGCGGCCCGCGACAAGTCCTCCACAGCTTTGTCGGTCTGTTCCTCCGACTTTTGCAGGAAGTTATATTCCAGGAGATGCACCTGGCCGGGACTATCACCAGCATCCAGGTGTTCCTTTCTAGTCTGCTGCAGCAAATGATGGAGCAAGACACATGCTGCACGACTTCCGATGTACGTGCTGAGGACGTAGACGTCCCTGCCACGTAGCAGCCATTCTGTCGCCATCAGCAGCAGCACCACACTTTTACCTGTGCCGGGTGGACCGGCCAGAAAGACTCTAGGGAGGGCTTTGTTGATGAGAACAACCTGCTCGGGGAAGAGAGCGATCTGAGCATAACACAACCCAGTCGCCGACACGGCCTGACACAGAGTCTTGACACACACGCGCGGCGCTGATGTACATGGCACGGTCACTGTTGTCGCCGGACCACAAAACCTGTTCAATATATATACCTTCACCACAAAGTTGTTACAATAAATTATCATAAAAAGGTCATTGTTGAATCATTATCATCAACCCATACCCAACAGTGCTGACAGCTTTTTTCCTTTTTTTTTCTTTTTTTTTTTTATACTGCTGTCTTTAAAGAAAGATGGTGGGAGCCTGGAGATTAAGACAAGAGATTTCATCTGTCGGCAGTGATCGATTCCAGAATTCAAAACATGCTGATAACAAAAAACTACAGTCTATTTTTGTACGTCTGTCGGTGGCTTTTCTTTCTTCAACAGCAGTGAAGTAATCCACTAGCAAAACTATTTTAAAATTATTTAAAACTATTCTCTTTCAGTCCCTCTAATTATAAGAGATTTCAGACGAAGGCTGTTCTTAGATGGTATCATGAAATAATAATGATAACAATAATAACAATAATAACAACTTAAAATAATAATAATAATAATAGAAAAAGACCCTTACCATCGCTAAAAACTTAAAGAGACTAAATGTTGATACATGATAGGTTGAAATTACCGTGCTATTAAAATCTTGTAAAGGTCAGGGGTCATGAGGGCGTCAGCCCCAAGTCCTGCCACACGTCGCTGCCACCAACTCTCGAGCTGACTGAGGTCACTGGCATCTGATGGAGGCTTGGGGTCTGGAAAATGGTCAGAGCAGAGACACAGACCAGTGATTTCGCCTAAATCTCTTGCACACAGGCACCGACGTAGCTCCTGAAACAGAATCACGTACAGTTATTTCAGGCAAACGAAGAGAATGGAGAGAAAAGAATGAAAAATGTTCTGTTAGACACAGACTGGTTGGGAAAGCTAAAAAGAAGAGTTCATGCTGTCTGTTGAAATAGAGGAAAGGTAAAAACACGGTTGACATTTTTTTTTCTTTTTTTTTTTGAGAAACAGATATCTGTTCCTGAGATCTTTTCCCAAATTTTTAACACTGTGGGTTAGAAGCATCCATAAATTTGTGAGGAGATTTTAAAAAGTCACTTTCCTTGTTTTATCGGTTGAAATTCATTCTGTCTGTCTGTCTGTCTGTCTGTCTGTCTGTCTGTCTGTCTGTCTGTCTGTCTGTCTGTCTGTCTGTCTGTCTGTCTGTCTGTCTGTCTGTCTGTCTGTCTGTCTGTTTGTTTCTTTACATCTGTGAGTTGCAGATCGCCATCTACTGCTTGCTGTAGCTGAAGAGCAGTGACGTTGGGAAAAGCAATCGTCTTACTGACCAAAACGCCGGAAGTGATGTCAGACACCAAGTGTGACAACATGGCTTCCGCTTTGTCGAGCTGTTCAACGGCCTGTTTAAGCTTCTTGCGAATATTCTCGTGTTTTACATCGTCCGACATGTTTAACTCTTCAGCATTTGCCCCAAAGGCCTTGACTTCACACACAAAAAATCCGTAGTGTCTGTGAATGAGAAGCACATCAAAGTCTCCCCTTCTCCACCTCTTGGGTAGAGGAGGAGGCAGGTTGGCGGGTACCGGCAGCTGAGTAGTTATATCAGCGTAAGCCAGGTATTGTTGGAACTGAAACTGACTCAGTCCGAACGCCACTTCTTTCTGTTTGTCTAACATTCCTTTCAAACACGTGACCACCCGCTGAGTGGCAGCATCACTCCTGGCATCACTGTTCTGTACAGATGGTCTCAGAGGACTGATTGGGTGACCAGGATGATCTGATATCATATTTCCCCGGTGAGGTGGACTAGCGTCCTGAAGTGGTTTGTGAAGAACTGTCACGTGATGACCAGCAAGCATCTGTCTAGTCATCGGCACGCGGTTGACGTACACCGGGGGCAGGAAGTAACAACGGGAGTTAAGGTCAGGGAAGGCCTCCTCGACCCATGCCTGCCAGAACCTCTGGGCGTGAACTACTTCAGCCTGCAGAACAAGGAAATATACGAAAAAGATTTTGCTAACGGATTTCAAAATGCAGTATCGTTATGTTTTTATCCTTTCTAAATGTATTTTTAAAAATTGTGATATACGATGTTCGTCATTGTTCCTTAATAGCTAAGTATACTGTTGTGTAAGCGGGCGTGAGACTTACCTGTTGTAAAGAAGACAGGTGAGAGCTGGGTTGACCCTGATGTTGTGTGTCGGGTACCTTGTCTGCCATCCGCACTGCCTTTCATAATGATATCACACATACCAGTGGTGCAGGGTGCTTTAACTGACCGCCTCGGTTCGTAATTTTGGTGTCTTTGTTCTCACGAATAAACATATCAAAAGTTCACATACAAGAGCATATCACCTTGGGCGAAATGATCTTCTTGTTGATGTATAAACAACAGGCGGCCTGGATAAAACAGAGTTTCTTGTTTAGAAGTCTTATCTGGTTGCTATGCTTCGTTGGCTACAACAAACACGGACATGCTGTGAGGTTATAGACGTAAACAGTCAGGAAATGTCTTTCTTACTTCTGCCTCAAAGGTGACGAATAATTTAACGACAGACTGAGGTGCTCGTGTCTAGGTGTCCCGCTATTAGCTTGTCCTTGGCTTGAAAAGAACACGAGGGTGTGGAGGAGTGAGGTCATGCCGAAAGGTCAGACACCACAGAAACTTTCTGAAAAATGACCTCATTGCACAGTTCAGGGAGCTTAATAAAGCTCATCTTGAATAGCAGGAAGTTTGACAATATACTTCCTAGTTGTGAAATCTTCATATAGACTTAAAACTACGCAGTTCTATTGTGAAACAGTGTCAGTGGGTGCGTGTGTACATGCGATCGTGTATTAAAAGTTTGCCATTTGTTATGTGCCAGTCTGTCTGCTTGTCTCTGAGTATGTCAGTGAACTTAGTCTTACTCTCTCTCTCTCTCTTTTACGTGTGTGTGCGATCGTGCGTGCGTGTTTCGATGATAACATCGACTCTGACCACACTACAAGTTTTCAGCCTATGACCTGGACAAATACAACATTAGCTGCCATTTTGTTGTGGACAGTCACGGAGCTTGGTAGTTTAGAGCGGATAACACTTTCCTACAATCTGGGTGGGTCTGCCTCTAAACAGCGGCAGTAAAAAGGTTTCAGCATAAACACTGCATCATACAACACAAGGGGCTTAACCGCGATGAAACTCAAGCCATTGCAGCGTCGTGTTGTCTCCCCTGAAACGAGTGAGACTTTTAATGTATGGCGTACATAGGGACTAGGAACGTATAGGAACTAGGCGGTAAGCCGCCCACTCACAAAAGATACTGAGGATGCAAGTAGGTGAGAGTGAGGCCGCTTAGAGCCTACACTGATGATAAGGTAGAGAACAATCATCAATACGGTGGAGCAGTTAAATCATATTTTCTCCTTTACTCAAATACAAAATAACTGGCAATGGTTTTTTTTAAAAACAGATTTAATCAATAAACTTGTTTTATGACACTGACAGTATCTAACACATAAAACATCATCCTCTCTCACCCGTCTTTCGACATATGATCTAATTTTTCGTCCTTTTTTATTACCAACGTAGGATGCACAATTGCATAACCTTTGCTTATTCTGTTATGCTCATAAATAGAGATATCATTTTTAATTTCCCTAGCTCTATTCTCCCTCCACAGTCTAGAGGCAGCCTTGGCAAGACCATGGAGAAACTACGTGTACACTAAAATATTGTCTTTTTGTGCCCAGTAATAAACTCAGATAACTGCTGTTGCGTGACAATTGTTTACGACCCGCGATTGTGAGGAAAGAATCAGGAAACGAGAAGGTAGCAGATGGCGCTTAGAGTCGATTTGTTTCCCAAGGATACTTTTATCTGGATGTAGAGAAGGGGCTGGCAAAGTTTTCTTTCTGCAGGCCGGCCTGAAAATTCTAAGATGCTCAGTAAAATACCATAAACCCAAAGCCAGGTGATTACACAAAAATTTAGTGATAATGGTATGGACAACAAATAAATACATCAAGGCGTTCATTTATTGTGTAAAGGGAAGCTGTCGATTTTTAACGCTGTTGTACTTAATAAATAAAATTTCAATCAAATTAACCGAGGCTGAATAATGTTTGAGAATGAAGACAAGTGAACTTCACAATTTGTCAGACGTGTTGGTCTAAAGACGTTTGCCGGCCGTACTTTGCCCACCCCAGGGGTGGACCTCCCGGTGCTAGGCGCGCATTCATAAATCGGAAAGTAGGTCAAGCTTCAACGGAAAGTCTGGCTTTAGTTTAAAGCTTTAATGTGAGCGAATTCAAACAGCTTCACTTTACATAATAAAGTCAGCAGGTGAAGGCCATTATGTACATTTGTTGTCCATTCCATTATCACGAGGTTTGTTGTGTAGTCACATGGCATAGGGTAGGGTAGGATAGGGAAGGCAGTTAATGTCACGTGAAACTCGGACAACCGTCACCAAAGCAGCCGACACCTGAAGAGGGATGACGTCATGGAGAGTCCGTGTGTTTTTTTTGTTTGTTTTTTTTTTTTTTTTTTGTGGGTTTTTTTTTTTTTATTTTTTTTTTTTAGACTACTTAACCCTTTTGAAGCTCATAGACTAAAGGTGCATGTTGAATGTATGGCTCAAGGAATGAAAACAGTAGGCAGAAAAGGGTTAACTGCGACCAGTCCGTGCCTCCCGTGTTTTTCAGAATATTTAACTGTTTTGCGGCTCACGGACTAAACCTGCATATTGAATGTACGGCTGAAGGCATGAAAACAGTAGATAGGAAAGGGTTAACTGTGACAGAAAGTGTTTGGTGAACACAGTTCACCGGTAGGTTTAAAGAAATTTAGTCAGGCCCGGGACACCGAGAGAAGAAGACATGCTTGAGTTGTAAGTCTCGCGAGTTGAGATTGGTGTTTAGCAGGGCAGTGGCCATCGACTGGAGGCGGTGCGGTACTCACCCCTTGTTGGATTAACATCACCTAGACGAGGTATGACATCTTTTACTCTTATTACTTATGGAATTGTATTAATTACATCTTTTTCTGTTATTTCTTGTGAAATGGTAATAGTACTTACGTAAGTTTTGAAGTTGAGAACATGTGAGAGAAGGTGTGTATTGGAGAAGTGTTCAGAATGGTAGTATAGTGTAACCTCGTGTTACAGGTTGTAATTGTATGGGCTGAAGAACTGGAGCCATACTGGATAAGGAAGAATCGCCTCACAAGACCATTCCGTGATCCACGTGATTTTGGTTCAGCAGCACGTGGGCTAGGAGCACCGTTAGCCCCGTGACGTCACCGCGAATTACCTCCCCCGTGACCTCGGAAACCGCCTGACGGTCACGGCCAGTGTGTACGTCCTTTGTGTGTTTATTTGTGTTAATGGATTCTAGTTGGCTGGAGAGCGACAACCCTATAAGAGGGACGATGAACTGTGAGTAACATACTCAACGATTGGTAGAGAGGTCATAAGATAGGAAATACAACTGGAACCTCGTTGCTAGAAGTGAGGTCGAGGAATGTAATCTTCCTACTAGGGTTGTATGATTGGACTATGTTGTGATTGATGTACACCAGCGATGTACCAGCGGCGCGTGCAATAAGATATCGGCCGGCAGGTCATTATCGTCACGGGTCAAACACCGGAGCCCGTGGAGCGACAAAAAAGAAATCGGGATCAACAATACACCGCCAAAACCAAAGTCGCCGATGAGAATCAGTGTACGGTGATCAGATTTTTAAATACAAGCGGGATATTGATAGACTTGCCAGAAAGCGGGACATTAAGCGTCCCACCCGGACATTTCCTGAGCAGGTGGGACACGAGGTCAAAAGCGGGACTGTCCCGCCTAAAGCAATGAAGCATGGGAATGAGTGAAAGACTAAAAGAATGGAGACCATCCCATTGTCGCGATCGAAGATATCAGATGAAGTTACTTTCACTAGAACCAGAACAAAAATACAGAAAAAATAAACAGTAAAAACAACTTGAATAAAATAATTTTAAAAACACGATTTCTAAAATATAAATGAGCAAAGCACGTCACTGTTGTTACGGGTGGTCTTCATCGAAAATGCCAGGACCACTGTAACCAATAATTTCGTCGGATTTCACCAAAACCACCAGCATTTTCGTATCGGACGATGGATTCATGATTGCTCGATAGGCCTCAGAGAAAACGCATTAAAATGCGTCGACTCGGATGACGGGTTGCCCAGCAGCATGGTGGTCTCTGGTGGTTTTGACTGAAGTTTTAAAACCTGCCCGTTTCCGATGTCTGCTGGTCTGATTATTTCTTTGGCGCTGTATTTTTTTTTTTTTTTTTTTTTTGGATCCACTTCAATTGTTTCTTGTCTCTGGCCACGCGCTAGGTCACGCTTGAACACGCTCCCATAGGTCCACTGTATGGTTTTTGTTACGCCAGGAGAGCTCTCCTAAGGTTGTCAGATACGTGTTCAGGAGTCAATTTTTGCTCAAAACGTGTTAAGTGACATCACTCCTGAGTCAGTGCCAATTGATGACTAGCTCTCACACACCTTTCAAACGAATTTAAAAAATATCCCTTGTGGACATGGAGCAATCGATCACGTGATGACAACACACGACTACCTTCCCTTAGTGGCTATCATGTGCCTTGACAAACACCAATCGCTGCGTTGAAAAGAATTCATGAAAAATGCGGAAGTGCACGGCATTGTCTTTTTGTTGCTAAGCGATCAAGCTTGACTAAACCTTGCAGCTGATTAGCTTGTTTTACATGGAGCTGCACTGTTTTTTTTATTCCTAAGTGAGTTGAGGAAATATGTAAATGCTGCAATTACTAATGAGGCTTGTTTTACACGGCGCCTAGAATCAAAATGTATTACAGTAAGTTATGTAAGCCAGCCGCCATTGTTATTGTTAAAAAATAGATGTTTGAAATAATATACACATTAATACTTATATACAAACCAGAAAAAAATGTTTGCTTAGTTTAATTTGTGTAATAGAGCACTCGGCATGAAGTAACATTACTTACTTGAATGGTAATGGTGCTCAGTGTCTGGCTTTCATCTGCAAGCTGTAGGAAGAGGACAACCTTATTGATCCCGACGCTCGACAACTGATTACACGACCATAATTTCGTTCCTATGATACTTACTCATTTCCTGGCTTGCTTTGTCGTGCAGTTTATGACATGTACATAATTGCATTTTTTTTCTTCAGTTTTATCGAAGCAAAAGTGACAACATATGTCAAAAAATATTTTGTTCTTATTAAAATGTAAATATAAAATTTACCCGTTAAATCTTTAGAAAAGTTCATTGTTTACATAAGGTATACTTCGAGCGTTTTCCATTGGGTTGTATCTGCATTTAGAGAAAAAGCTGTTTAGCATTAATTGTCAGGCATTATTGCTCGTTTACTTCTTTACTTTAGTTTTTCTTCTTTCTTTATTGGTTTTATTAAATGTTATTGGTTTTATTAAATATTAAAAGTCAAAATCATTATCTATCTTTATTTTGAGCGTTGCAGCTGTTTGTGATATTCTTGCGCTAAGTGTATGTGTGTGTGTGTGTTCGTGTGCAGCCACCCGCTTTTAGTGTCCGTATGTTGGTTGTGTACAGAAAGTCTTCAGATTATCTCCCCTCTTGCATGAATCTCCTGTACAATTTTAAGGATATCAATGCACAAGACATACCTGTCGTATCCTAGACTAAAACTATACCTAGACAGTCCAGACATGAACGATTCATGGCAATGACGACCTATGACCCTGGCTGTGTCTGTATTTGTTATTGTATTTGGGAAAGGCGGGACGCTGGAAAATCATTCTAGAGAGCAGACTAGCCGTTGAGTTTGTATCCAAATAAAGGTTTATATATATATAAAGATTATGGTATAGACCTTAGAACCTAAGTTGCGTATTCGTGAAGACATCTCAATACCAGTGAACTGTCAATCGTACACCGGTTGCAGGGTGAACTACCGGTTAACACGAGTGGAAGTGTAGGTCAGAAAACAGGAAAGTGAAACAAATATTAAAGGTATCACCTGCCAGTTCCCATCTCTCCACACGAGCGCGACAGCATGGACGTCTGATGAAAAATTCATTTACTTTCCGACCATCCGCCAAGAATATATCACAGCCACAATACGATGAATAGGAGCAGCGAAACGTGCAGAGTGGATGAATGTTCGTCAAACACCTATCATGGCGACAAATCGAACAATAATCCTCTCTCTCTCTTTCTTTTGCCAAGCAACAGTAAACAAGCAACAGCTTGCTCATGACAACAATGAAACTTGTAAACACAACAAAACGACAGGTGAGCATGGCTAGTGAAGTACCCAGACACTTCAGCCTGTATTTTGTTTGCCTGCTGGTGCTTGCAAAAGAAAGAGATACAAAATATTCCATATATTATTTTGCCTGCTATAATTGCTCTAAATGTTGGCATGGTACTTCGCGAATAAAACTGAAGTTCCTCGTTAGATAATTGTAACTCTATGCAGCAAGATATATTTATTGCAAAATGAAATCCTCTAATTCTTGTCACTATGACTATTTCAGTCCAGGCATCTGAAAAAATATACAGGTTGTGTGAAGGGAAAAATATGTAATGGATTACAATATTGTGTTGCATCATCTAGCTTCATACTGAGACACATATTAGTAAAACTTAACTTTCTAAAATTTTCGTAATTTATGGAAGGGCTGTCTTGAATTTTTCTTCCTTGTGGAATACTATTACATTTTCTGTGTTTTAAATGATAATTAGTCGTAATTTATACCGAGGACAGTGTCTCTGAAGTTAATTAATGACTTCTATTCTGTATATAATTATAGGTATATATATAATAATGTTGACAGGCCCAACATCAGCGAGGCACGCATCAGTGTCGCGACACACGTGGGAGCAGATGGTCACGTGTTGTTCACTCAGGTGTGAACCGTGTGTTTTTTCAAGAGCAGGTGGTGTTTAAAAGTTATTAACTTTGCACAGAACCTTCAGTGAATGTGTTGAGAGTGTACAGGTATCAGTAATATAACACACGTGTGGACAGACTTCAGGTGTAAGTTGTGTGTGTTTGTGGAAATAACTCGAGCGTGACAAGAGTTTTATCTTTAATCATATTGTTACATGGATGTTTTATATTTAATATCCCGCCTTTGACAGTTCGCAGTAATTATTAGTTCTAGACTATTTGGTATCGTGGTTAACATCCTATCTCTCTGTTTTTAAAATAAACTAAATTTTAAAACAAAAATAACAATATTTAATAGTTTCGTAAATGTACCGAGTAATTGTTGTTCTATCTTCGCCTCGATCATTTCATTATTTTTTCAAGTTTGACGAGATACCGGCTCTCATAAATTTATCTGTATCGTACCCTTTAGCTCATGTCATTTGTTTTAAAAGAAATCATGTACAAATTTACAAGATTTATTCACTAAACAGCAGCTTTGTCCTGTGTCAGGGTCTCTGTACTCAACACGTGGAGGTGTACATCAGACGATACTCAGTCTGACAGTTGTACCGGGCAGACAGACAGTCCACCATGGGTACAGGCAGGCTGCAGTTCTGTAGAGATCCTCTATGGGTGAGGTCTCAATATGTTTTTTTTTCTTCCCATTCACTCATGACAGCAATCGTCGCTTTCTTCCGATTCTCACTCTATAATTTGGTTAGTGTGAAAAGGAATAATGCAATAGAGATACTTAAAGAAATTGTTCATTGTGTGGGTTCAAACCTGACTTTTGAATCATTTATTGGTTTGTTATGTCGCTCATTGTTGTAGTATCTATGCATTAAACAATACTAGAACACTATAAAAATCTGTAACTGCAATGGGCGATACAAGGGTCTATTTGAGCAAATTGTTTGTGTATAAGCTTGTGGTGCAAACTGTGCTCATTGTAAGTCAATAAGCTAGTAATGAGTGCAAGATGCTCACCCGAGAAGAGGGTTGTGCAATGTTTATAACTATCAACCTCCAGTCAGCGCAGTTTCAATCTTGCAGAATTCCAGTTTTTACGATTTCAACGGTTGGCCACGTCTGACAGACTGCTTCCTCAACACGGTGCTGGTGTGGGTGCCATGTGCTTTCTTGTGGTGCCCTCTGCCCTTCTACCTGGTGGTGCTGGCCAGGAAAGGGGAAGTCACTCCACTTCATGTCACCTGGTTGAACTCGGCCAAGACGGTAGGTTTTCCATCCTCTGTGTGTGTGTGTGTGATAGATACACACCCATTTTCCCACCCATAAGATTTCACAAAAAATTAATTTTAAAATTAATTAAAGCTGATTTATTCTAACAGTGTTTCAGCTTGATACTGAGCATGGTGGCGCTGCTGTCGTTGATACAAGATTTGATACTGTTGATGGACAGAGGCAGTGACGTGCTTCCGGTGGTCATCTACCTGGCCAGCGCCCTGCGGCTGGTGACGTATGTGAGTTGCCGTTCATGCAATCGTTGTTGAAAAAAATTTAAATGCGAGTAATGTTGTGCTATGATAACGTCACACATGCGCACTTGTGGTGTCCTGCCAAGTCATTCGCAATCTTTAAGTCCTTAATCACACAGACACATCTGTTGCTGTAGTATTTCTAGCAGCGTAGTCCATGTATATTCTTTGTATTATATAAATATGAATTTTACTACGTTTTATTTATTTCTTCAAAGAAAATTAGTATTTATTTTCTGGCATGTCTTTAGTTGTGTACAGCCTTCCTTACACAACATGAGCGGCGACGCAAAGTGATCACTTCCGGTTTACAGTTTGTCTTCTGGAGCTCGTTGGCGTTGTGCGACATCGTCCCTCTGTACACGGCCATCATTGAAAAGGTTCTTAATGAATATTGACGAAGGCGTTGATGATAAATAGACTGGGATGATGGCTATAATAGAGAGCTAATGACTGCTACCATTTTGTTATCATGTTGAAATGATGATGTCAAAGCTTTGTCAAGGTCACATCGAAAGCCAATAATTTTTCATGAGACCTCAATAAATCAGTCACAGTCACATTTGCCTCCCTTAGCCCACAAGCTTAAAATTAATTTTTCTTACTTGATAAGCTCCTTTTTATGATAGTTTAATAAAGCTGATTTGTCTAACAAATCACGATAGCTAAAAACAAAGCTAATTCTATAGGACTTTGTGATTTGACAAACCTGAGCGATGACTAATGTGTGTTTTGACAAAGACATTTTCTGCGGATCACAGGACTATAACGACGACATCCTGAAATTCGTTTTGGTTTGTATGACCTCTACCATAGAGGGCATCCAGATATGTTTGTTTTGCTTTTCCGAGGCCCTCGAGCACGCTCAGACTGGAGACCAGCAACACCAGAAGGTGTGGTAGATATAATCATATATCTTTGTTTTATAAATCTTTGTTTTACAGTCAAAGAAGAATTCATTAAACAGTTTCCTTTATACCTTGTCTTCTTCACATCCCACATCATTTAAGTCTCGAAAGTGTGACAAACTTTTACACTCTACGGTTTATTCACAGCGTCCATGCCCAGAAGTCACTGCGTCCTTCCCCAGCCAGATGTTGTTTGCGTGGATGACAAGGTAAAGACAGTTTGTCTTCTTGCCTGTAACAGTCTTTTAATTATCTATTATCTCTCTTCTTTCTCACAGTCGGTTGGACGTGTGTGTGTGTGTGTACAAGCGTGTGCTTGTTTATCTAGAAATACAGAAATTGAACATACAAAATAGGAAAAGGAAAAGCCGTTACCGAAGTACAGGACTGGATCTGTGTGTGTGTGTGTGTTTATACGAGCGTGTGCTTGCTATTTATATGTACGTGTATGCGCCTTGTGCGCTGCATTAGACGGTGAAGTATATAAGACCTCTTCGTGTAGGTACATCTACCTTGGGTGGCGGAGAGACCTTGAAGAAGCTGACCTTTTTGACCTCAACCCACGAGACAGCAGTGACGTCCTTGTCCCGTCCTTTGAACGAGAGTGGGAGTTGGAGAGAGAAAGATTTAGGAACAAACAGTAAGTGGTTCACCAACAGCCACTGTGTATTTTGTGCCTGCTGTGAGGTTGACTGAGTATTTAGAAATATTTATGCTATTAGCGGGGCGAGCAAATTATTAATTTCTAAGGTTGTCTACTATGTACATTGAAGTAGTCAAGCGCCTATATTTTGATTCCTCATTTTCAAAAACTGTCATGAAACACCGACACATACGTGATGCTTTACTTATTTTGTATTGTATGTGTTTTTTGCCACAGACGTAGTAAAGACAAGTCGAGGAACGACACCAAGAACGGCCCCACTATGAGGACGTCACTTCAACGTCTTCCCACAGACTCCGTGCAGATGGACATTCACTTTCCCGCAACCGTGTTAGAAACCAGGTCCCTCGTCCCCAGCTGTTCCTCCCGCAGTTGGCGAGGAAAGGGCGGGGTCACCACAGCCTATGGGACCCTCCACCGCCCAGGGGACGACGAGGTGAAGCAAGAAACGCCGTCGCTGCTCCGGGTCTTGGTGAAGCTCGTGGGACCTCGTCTCATCCTGGGGTTGGTGTCGAACGTGGTGTCCGAAGGGATCTTGATTGTATGCCCCGTGTTATTAGGGTGAGTACCTGGATGTTGTCACTTGAAAAAGGAGTTAGGATAGGACAGCATAAGCTGTGTGAAAAAGGGCCCTGACCAACTAAACACCTGTTGCAGGCTGCTGATCGAGCAGGTGACCAGCCCCGACAACAACGACAATCAGACGAGGTCTGGCTACGTGCTGGCGGTGCTGATGTTCGTGGTGTACATGGTCAGGACACTGCTCTCCAGTTTCAGTTTCTATTGTGCACAACTGGTCGGCATGCAACTGAAGACCATCCTCGTTGCCGCCATCTACAGAAAGGTGAGTGAAAGGCAGGTGAGTGTGGGACTCTTTGACGACAGCGAGTATTCGGTCTAAAGAAAAGATCACTCATCCGTGCAGGCAGCCAGCCAACAACCCATGTAAGTGTATGTATGCTTATTCATGCGCACAGTTTTCCCAAACATCTCTCGCTTTACACACGTGTCCGTCGTGTTGTTAAACCCGTTGGCGTGCATGCGAGAGAGAGACAAGGGATTCCGTTATCTTCCTGTCAGTCCCTTTCCCTACCACCAATACAGGGATAATCATAGAGTCCTGGGTTCAGATTTTGGCTTGAGGAACAATAACTTTTTTTAGATGTAACACCTATTTAGTGAAGTAGTCTTGTCACTAAATAGGTAAGTCCTCCACACAATTAGCGTATAGTCCTTGCTACTATTAAACCAGTTAGTTTAATTTGTTTCGCTGCTTGTCCACGTTTTCGTAGTCGCTGACGATGAACAGCGCCGCACGGCGACTGGCCGCCAGCGGGGAGATAATCAACCTCATGTCTGTCGACTGTCAACGCATTCAGGACGCCATGTTCTTTTTTGTCACTTGGACCACTCCTCTACAGGTAAACGACTTCCGCTTACATATATAGGACGGCTGCTTGTCTACATTTATTTGCTGGAAAATGGTGATTGCATGGGATAGTAATAAGTGGAATATTTTAAGTATGTTTCTAGTAAGAAAGTGTGTCCTCTAACAGATTATCATTGTTGTCGGTGTCCTCTACGTCTACATCGGCCCCTCAGTCTTCGCCGGCGTCATCGTGCTTCTCCTTCTCGTCCCCCTCAACTCCTACATCTCAAGTTGGCAAAAGAAACTCAACATCAGCAACCTCAAGTTCAAGGACAACAGGCTTAGGCTGACCAATGATATGTTGAATGGAATGAGGGTCAGTGTTGATTGGTCCACATTTGTTCTCAATTATACAACTCAATTATTGTGCTTAGTTTAATATTTATTTTGATAGCAAAATGTATTTTCAGAAATAGTAATAGGCATACATTAAATTTCCAGTTTTGACTCATTTTGTGTGTGTGTGTGTGTGTGTGTGTGTGTGTGTGTGTGTGCGTGCATCTGTGCGTTTGTTTTTGTGTTTAAATCGTGTGTCCACGTGTATTTATTTATTGTTAAAGTGTTGGGTTTTTTTACCGAAACCGGGGTGATACATGAACACTTCAAGACAAACCAGTTTAGAGTTGAGTATAAGAAGCTTACGGTTCTAAAATTTAATAGTATTTTCCCTTGTTTTTGAGGACATTGTTTTCAGAAAGAAGTATAAGAAGAACTGTGAACTCAGTCGATCAACATTTTCATTGTGGTCGTCACAAGATGGCGCCTGATAATGTCAAAAGCCTAGATAAGGTTCATGATGAAAATATTTGAAAAATATTTGAAAATATTTGATTCACTTTACTAAATATTCTCGACAGTATCCTCGCCATTATGGTGTTGCACTCACCTTTTTCCACCTGTCCTCAGCTGGTAAAGATGTACGCATGGGAACCTTCCTTCGAGAAGATGATCACCGAGTTGAGGAGCGAGGAGACGCGGGTCCTACTCAGAATGTCCTACCTGAACATGTTTATGGGTGTGTGCTGCTACTTCGCACCTTTCCTGGTAAGTCTTTGAAGTGACTGCTCCGTTTACTTTTAATGTGGATATTCTTGTTTTCGTGTTTCGAGGGAATTAGAAGAAGTCAAGTATATATATGATTGTTGACCATATTTAAATCTTGGGGGTATTTTTCACCTTTTTGTAGTCCTCTCAGGATTTCTTGTCCCTGTTGAAGGTAACCCTGGCCACGTTTGCAACATTTGTGGAGGTTTCCCCTGACAACCACCTGGACGCTCGGCGGGTGTTCGTGAGCTTGTCCTTGTTGAACATGCTGAGAGTGCCCCTGAACCTTCTCTCCGTCGTCATACCCATGACCGTTCAGGTCGGTGGGTAATAAGACTGAAGTAATGCTTTCCTTCTTAAGTACTTTTTTTTACTTTTGTTTCATTTCACTTCATTGTTTTCTTTTTTCATTCTTTCTTTTCTGTATTTGTTTTTTAAACTTGTTTTGTTTATAAGCTTTATGCCTTCATTTCGTTTCTTGCATTGTCGTTCTTTCTGTCGTTCTTGCTTTAGTTTGATTCCTGACTGTTTTATATTTTTTCTTCTTTTTTTGTAGTCTACTTTCTTTCTAGTGTACTTCTCATTTTTTTTCTTTCATATTCTATAGTTTTATTCCTCGTTACTCCTTTTTGTGCTTTTTTGATCCCTAGTCTTTGGTGTCAGTTCAAAGGATCAGTGAGTTTCTGTGCTGTGAAGACCTTGACACAGACAGTGTTACCTGTGCTGCTGATGCAGGTAAATTACCTGGAACGTGAGACATTCACCTGTAGATTTTGACTGTTAGAAACATAGAACAGAATCAGAAATAAACTATTGTATTATTTAGACTATTTAAAAATACTTTTGACAGTTAACGACCCACCACGTTCATTGTTTTTCAACAGTCGACGCCATATCAGTCCGAACCGGAACTTTCACGTGGGACAAAGGCGTCGAGCCTGTCTTGAAAAAGTGGGTGATTCTTCCTTTGTTTATTGTTCTGCTTGTTAATCTTTGTTTATCTGTCATTCTAAATGGAGTTATTAAGGTTAATAATGTTAGAGTTTTGTGTAAAATGAAGCATAACATTTGTCCGAGATGGCTCTTTAAGATAGATAGTAACCACTATTTGAAAAGCTGCTCGTTCTGTGTTGTCCACAATAATATGCATTTTCTGTTTCTGTCTTTTCCTAACTCATGTAACAAAGATCACTTTTTAAAAAATCTGAATTATTTCCTGCCACTTGTGAAAATAAGTTAAAATTATTTCAACTTCTTATAAATGATGAATAATTCAAGCGTCAGCATCAGCGTCGGCGTCGGCAGTCTAGTGGCGGTGGTGGGTCACGTGGGAAGCGGAAAATCGTCATTGATCTCGTCACTTCTCGGAGAAACCGAGAAAATATCAGGGGAAGTAACCATAAAGGTAAAGAATAATGGTTTTCCACTTCTCTCGGTAAATAAGCTTGAGACTTAAATTCAAAGAAAACACCTATTAGGTAATATTTTCTTTTTATTGCAGGATAATAATAATGAATATCTCGTGAGTAACTGTGTAACTGTAGGCAGTGTTTAGTTTTCGTTTTATGATGTTTGGGTAGTGCGATAAAAAAAATTTAAAGATGAGTTTGTCTTCAAGACTAATAGGACCGTTGTAAGCTCTTGACAAAGAAAACCAAGACAACATGTTTCAGAGTTCTGTGGCTTACGTCCCTCAGCAAGCGTGGATACAAAACGCCACGATACGGAGTAACATTCTCTTCGGGAAACTCTTCAACGAACAAAGATATCAACAGGTCCTGCGGGCATGCGCACTTGAGCCCGACCTGGAAATACTGCCTGCTGGAGACATGACTGAGATTGGCGAAAGGGTTTGCTGTTCTGTTCTTTGAGACTTCTCATGCTTTTTTATTTCTTTTTTGTAAATTTGAGTGTATTCTTTGACAAACGACGACGACAACGACGATGACGATGACGGTGATGTGTCTGTATCTGTGTCAGGGCATCAACCTGAGTGGGGGTCAGAAGCAGAGAGTGAGTCTGGCCCGCGCCGTGTACAGTGACAGCGACATCTACCTACTGGACGACCCGCTCAGCGCCGTGGACTCGCACGTGGGCAAACACATCTTCACCGAGGTCATTGGCCCCAACGGCTTGCTCCGGCACAAGGTCAGGTCACACCAATAGAGAGACAGGGGGCGTAATTTATTTTCTAATCTTCTAATATGTATGATATGACTATGTTATTGTCACGAAAGAGTAGAAATGGGGCTGTGATGGGGATGCCACATACCTTCTCCAACACACCCCAAAGTTGAGCAGACGGGGTCAACCATCCCTGGGGCGATAGCAGGCTTGAGTTGGACAAAAGGGGTAGGAGTGTTATCTCCCCTAGCATTAACTGAGCCCCATTAGCTGCTGTCTGTTACTTGTCTTTGTGCGACCAGACGCGGGTGCTGGTGACACACGGCATCCACTGGCTGCCGATGGTTGACGAGATCATCGTGCTGTCCGACAACGGCATCTCGGAGAAAGGCAGCTACGACACTCTCATGTCCCACGACGGACCCTTCGCTCGCTTCCTCAAGCTTCACCTGCAGCAGAGGGAGGAGTCGGAAGAAGAGGAAGACCCTGAGGGTTAATAATCAAGTCATTTCATATACTTACCTGTAATGAGTCCAATAACTTGGATACCATTTAATGTGTTGTTGTTTATACACAACATTATTAAAGGATATCCACAATCTAACTTGAAAACAATGTGGATCAAAGAACGACGGCGCTCGAGATTCATAATTATCATAACAAGTTCTTTCACATCTTCTCGCAGTCTCGACGCTCATCAAGAAGATCCGAGAGGACGTGGAGACGACGACTTCCGATGACGCAACTTCCGGGGAAGATCAGACACACCTAGGCTGCTCTACACGCAGGTTCCATTACACTATTATTTTATTTATTTGTGTTTTGTTGAAAGATTACGAAACTCTTAATCAAATTAACTTTGAACTGCCTGTTCGGTGGTTAAGGTTCCTAAAGCTTAAACCAATCAAGTTAATCGTACCCTGTTAATTATTATTATAAAATATTTCTTTATAAAAGTAAATAAACTGGAATATTAGAGGCTCGGGGTCTTGGTCGGCGTAGCACCAATTATAAATAAATTAATTAATTCTTGCCTTTTATCATAAATAACTGTGGAACGTAAACGGTCTTCTGTTCATGTCATCTCCAGTGGAACTGAAGAAAAGGCAAGTTTATGAAACCTGTCCTTCATGGTCTTAATAGATATTTCTTATCTAATTTTGGAAGGGAATTTTGATGCGGCCTATTTGAAACTTAAAAGTTGATATGTTCGCCCAGGAAATCCAGATGGACAGGATCAAAATCATCGTGGATGGCGGATTCAACAAAAATAAATAGCAACACGCGCCCTATGGAAGAAGACACGTTACAGAAGGACAATGAAAGGCTGGTGCAGGAGGAGACAATTGAGAAAGGAAACGTATGTAGACAATATATTTATTAGACAGCATGACATGCAATCCATTTACAAGAGAGATGAAAAAATACAGTCTAAGTAAATACAAACATTAACATCCAATAGCAATTATCAAATTAAAAAGTAACAACAACAAAAAGAATAAAACCTCAAGAGATTATCCACTCATCTTATTATGTGAATGGATATAACTATATTATTGTCATAAAATAAATAAGATAAATACAATAGATATGGGTTATGGAAGCTGAAATTTACAGGTTAAGTTTATATCGCCTGTATGTACCGATATCTGCAAAAAAAGCAAAACATTTAGTTTGGTATTTAAACACTTCTTGACCTTGATGTATTTAGATAACCCGCTCTATAGAAACATACTGCACAGCACAATTTTATAACTTTTAAACTAAAAGATAAAACTGATAAAATCAGACTTTCGTCCCAGTCAGTACAAGTTTTTGTATGCGATTGTAAAACGCATCTAAATTGAAAATAGACGATTTTTGAAAATCTTTTCTACATTTTCGTTTCGACAATGGCTTTTATGAACATTGTGTGGAGCTAAACACAGATATTCCAATTAAAATGTAGAGGCAACGCAACACAACAGTAATGAATCGGCCCTTATATTTTTGCCCCATACCTGTTCGACTGTCTCACCTTTCTTCCAGGTGAAGTGGAGCGTGTTTCTCACCTACACACGAGCAGCAGGCGCCGTACCCTTCACGGCGTCCATCTTGTTTTTCCTCCTTTTTCAAGCCATCAACGCCTCTGGTAACTTCTGGCTCAGCCGCTGGACAGACGACCCCTTCCTCGCTACATCCCACGGAAACGCCACCTTGCGGCACGACTACACAGCGAAGAACGACTACTACCTGATGGTGTTTGGAATGTTTGGCATCGCGCAAAGTATGTGTTGATTATTATTAAAAAGTAATAAGAAAAGTATTGAGCGAGAAAATCACGACAACGACCATGTTTTTATTAAGGAAGTTGATGACATAAGGAAAGGATTTTAAACTCATGACTAAAGTAAATTTTATCCCAGGGACGACTTGTAAAAAGAACAAACTGTGATGGCGTTATCCAGAAAAGATCGCAGGCCATGAGAGAGTTGATATTAGCAGACGAGTAGATAAAAGGCCACAGGCAAGTACAAATGACAATGCCGATCACGACAGAATAAAGGTGCAAGCAACATAAATCCAAGAATAAAACGAAAATGCGATAACTTGGCTTCCTCGAGCCTGATTGAAGGGACACCACCCCACTACACACATAATCCTGTACTTCCTCTGAAAACCCTTCTTCAGCACTTGTTCTCGAATGCCTGATCATCTTTAGGGCATTGCCATGCAGACTTCAAGTTTCATATGTTAAGCAGAATCGAGAGGGCTTTGTAGCTAACCTGATGTTAGGGTCTGTGTCCAGCCTGTCCATTGCCGCTGTTGATGTCGCGATACTCATGAAGCGGACATCTGGCGCTTACTTTGTCCTTGTACCTTAAATTACTCCCTCTAGTGATATCCACTTTATTCATATATCTGCCTTGAGGATGCCAATGACAATGCCATCTTTGGAGAGGACGGCTCTCAAGCTCTCGCAGGGTAGACCTTGTTTAAACAGTTGCCTGTTTTTTTTATTTTCCTACAGTCGTCACGCTGGTCCTCAGCAACTTCTTGGTCTGGATTCGAACGGTTGTTGCTTCCAAAAACCTTCACAGCAGACTTCTTGCTCGTGTACTGCGGTCACCGATGGTCTTCTTTGACACGACCCCAGTTGGACGAATAATCAACAGGTGAATTATTATCCAAAAGATTTAACTTTTTAGTTTTATCTTTGTTGTATTTCTTATCCTCTAATCCTCTTATTCCCCTAATTATTCTTTATTTGTATTTGTTCTCCATATTTCTATAAAAAAAATATTGTTACTCCTTGTGTAATTTCTTGTTTAAATATATATTTAACCAGACGTAACTTTTTGCTTTTGCTTCTTCCATCAGTTTTCTCTCTCAAGATCTCTCACGAACAACTTTACTTTTTCTCGCTTGGACTCCTTGTCTTCCCTTCTATTATTTAATTATCAATCTGTCCACACTCCACGGGCATTATTCTTCAATTGCTCTTTTTTTCATTTTCTCTACCGTCCTTTACTGTTTACTTAAACCATCTGCTAAAGAGGAATTTAAAATTAAGGAATGCATGATTAAATTTAAGAACTATTTTTTTGCAAAATATTTTCAGGTTTTTGCGTGACATAGAGGCGATTGACAACATCATTCCAAAAAACATTCACGAGTCCCTCTCTATTGGGACAATGATTATTGTCACAATCATCGTCATCTCCATCAGTACACCCCTTTTCATCATCTTAGTCATTCCTGTCCTCATCTTGTACTACGTGATACAGGTAAGCTTTCTGTACAGTTCATTACTCCGAAAACTATATCAGTCTTCACATCGACAAAACTTTTATTTAAATGGTGTACTTCTTGCATATTTATGAAGAAAAACAAGAATTTTGCACAAACTGATTTTTAACACCCATAAAATTCAGAATAAAAAAATTTTGATTCTCAAAACATTTTTACGAAGCACACTAAGTATTCTCAGGGAGATGTCATCAAAGCACAATGTAGACGAACAGAGGATGAAACTTTATAATCTTGTGCTACTCTCACCATCTTCTAAATAAAGTCGACTGTACACGTGCAGAGCTTCTACATCCCGACGTCCCGGCAGCTGAAGAGGATGGAGTCGGTCACTCACAGCCCCATCTACGTCCACTTCAGCGAGACCATCAGCGGCGGCGCCACCATCCGCGCCTACCGAGCGGTCGACCGCTTCATCGAGGAGATAAAACGACTGGTGGACAGAAACCAGTCCTTGTACTTCACTAGTCTGAGCGCACACAGGTAAGGGTAAAGGGCTAGACAGTTCGATAGAAAAACTTGTAAGCAAACACAAAATATAAATAAATCAAGAGAAATAGCAAGAAGAAATTGACATAATATACAGAAACAAAAAAAATAGCTTATTAGGCAATCTCTCAAACATAATGTAGTCTATGCTTTTGGTTTCGGCCTAACATGGGACGCGCTGTTTCTCACCAGGTGGATGACAATGAACTTAGAAATCATCACAAATCTTATCATTTTCGCTTCTGTCATCTGTTCCATTGTCACTCCAGGCATTGGAGGAGGAACTTTGGGATTCTCTGTGACTAACGCGATGCAGGTGATTGAACTCTAATATATGTAGTTATGAATATGTTATCTTTGTGTGTCTGATTGGTGATAATTATGATAATTGTTGTTGTGTGTGTATGATTTTGCATATACAACTTTATTAAAAAAATAGTGTTACTACTTGTGGGATATAATCTTCCTCCGATGTGGAGGTTCTCTACCAATGAGAGAGTTTTCACTTCTACCCGTTTCCCGGATATGACCTTTGTTGTTTCTATGTCCTCGCAGCTCTCGGAATATCTGAGCTGGTTGGTCCGACAGATGAGCGACCTGGAAACAAACATGGTGTCGGTTGAGAGGGTGAAGGAATACTCACAGCTGGAGTCAGAGGTCAGTACAGGATCGTTTCAATAGTAGAGGTTCGGTAACTTTGGTTACTACATATACAGAGGTTTCGCCTTGCCATCTCTCCAGTTCGATGCAATGATCCGGGATTACGAAATCTTCTTAGCCATTTGTTTATTCCATAAATCATCATTTTTTTGCTTTTTTTTTTTTTTTGGCATTCTTTCACTTGTTAAGCGTTTGCTGTATCTAACAGTCAATTCTAAAATACTGAAGTCGAACACAGAATATCTCAATGTCACAAGCTGCAAACGTTTGCTACAGTAAAAATGAGTTAAAGAGCACGTTTTACTTATTCTTATTTATTTACTCAGGCTCCATGGACTAATCCTTTGAGACGTCCAGATCCTTCTTGGCCCGAGAGAGGTCGCCTGCTGTTTAGTGAGTACAGCACGCGCTATCGACCCGGCCTTGACCTCGTGTTGCGAGACATCAGCTTCGTTGTTGAGGCTGGTCAGAAGGTAAACAATAACAAGTGCGATTTCACTTTAATTTTACTCTACACACACACACTTTACCCCTCTTTCCTCAATCTCTCTCTCTCTCTGACAACAAAGGAAACATCGACAAACTAGTTCTTGTCCGTATTTTTATCCGCAGGTCGGCATCGTTGGAAGGACAGGGGCAGGTAAATCCTCGATGACGCTTTCTCTCTTTCGCTTGATCGAGGCCTGTAACGGTTACATCATCATCGACGGCGTCAACATCGCCGACATCGGGCTCCACGACCTGCGCTCTCGCATCACCATCCTGCCACAGGTCAGCTCCCAAGCAAACGATACCACATGTACAGAGCAGACTGAGGGTCTAGAAATGAATTAATTACCACTTAAGTGTCAACGACAAATGAACAGCTTGATGTCAGAAAAGTACAAACGTTTTTCTTTAAGAGATTGGTTGACCTTTACTCTTTGTCCGATTCTAGGATCCCGTTCTCTTCTCTGGCACCCTACGAATGAACCTTGACCCCCTGGATCAATACTCAGATGACCAAATATGGAAAGCACTGGAGACTGCAAATCTTAAAGTATTTGCTCCGTTCCGAGATATCTCTCCATTTAAAATACTGTTTTCTAGTCTTCGTAGTCGCACAGACATTTCTCTAGTTGTGACTTCACACTCGCTTTTTTAACAAGAAGATAAAATGTCTTTGTAGCTCGTATTTTTAAGCTATGCTTATTTCTCATTTTTAAGGTATGTGCTATTTTCTAATTTTTTACGCTGCCTTGTATCATGACATTTATCGTACTTTCCTGATTTTTTCCATATTAAAATCATTAATTCCATTTTCACTGAAGCGTAGAAAAGTTTAGAGACTAAAGACAAATTACCATACAAATAATATAGCAGATGTTTGATCTTTACAATGAAAGAAAATGTGTGATTGGTAATTTCATTCACGTGTGTAGCGTTTTGCAGAAGAGTTGCCAGAAAACCTGAACCACCATGTCGGAGAAGGGGGACAGAAGCTGAGGTAATCAAAATCTGTACATCCAAAACATCCCGCATACCCCGCACGCACACACACACACACATGTACGAAAGCAAATTCAAAGAGGCATCTATTCGACGCAGTTATTGTTTCGGACTGAATGATTATTACTTTATTCTGCAATCACGGGTTGAAAGGAAAAGTGTAAGTTAAACCACTTGCGCTTAAACCACCATTAAAACAATTACAAAATAAGAACAGAAGAAATCACAGCCAATGTTTGTATCAAACGAATAACAGAAGTTTCATTTTATAAGCCATGTGCCACTTGAATTATTGTTTGCTTTTCCACTCGGGCTGATCGTTAAATCTTTTCTTTCGGCTTCAAATTTTCTCATTTAATTCGATCACAGTGTAGGTCAGCGGCAGTTGGTGTGTCTGGCCAGGTCGCTACTTCGCCGAACCAAAATCCTGGTCCTGGACGAGGCCACGGCCGCCGTTGACATGGAGACGGACTCCCTCATCCAGAACACCATCCGTGAGGCCTTCAGCTCCTGCACCATCATCACCATCGCACACCGCCTCAACACCATCATGGACTACGACAGGTGCAGTGTTACGTCACTCTAGTGTCTGATATGGAAAGGGTTTCACATTTGTGTTCTTTCCGCCTGTAAACAAAAACCCTACGTAATAGGAATGAGCCCGAAATTTATTGTATTCAGTATACAATAAACAACAACAAATAAACATACTTTTAATGAGTACAAGGTCAGCTTTTCTTATAAACATTTTTTTCCAAATCCTAGTAAAAATTAAACACCGTGTTTGCTATTGGCAGATATTCTTTGGCTTTTTCGTTCATAATCAGTGATACTTTAATTTTTTGCTGGAATGAATAGAATTCAATGTTTAACAAACACAAAAAACCCCAAAAAATACCCTAGATTATAATTAACGATTATTTGTTAGCTTTCTATCAATACTTGATCTTAGAGTCTTAAACGTTCATTAAAATGAGCGTGTTTGTCAGCGTGAAACAAGAGAAGAGAAAAGTATTTATAAAAATATGAAAAATATACATTGAGAACATAAGCAACAAATAATATTATTAATCTGTTGTTTGCAGGATCCTCGTGCTGGATGAAGGGTTGGTGAAGGAGTACGACTCGCCCCACGTGCTTCTTGCAAACAAAAAAAGTATTTTCTACGGCATGGCCAAGCACTCCGACCTTGTGTAAGATGGTGAAAGATGCAAAATTTGTGCAACTTGATTAAAGACCCTGATCTGACTTGACATGTCTAAGGTGATGACTGTATAAAAGTATCAAGAATGTTGTCCTGGGTGCGACTTAGTTACGCAGACGGCTGAGCACTGTTTCGAGTTTAGAAAACGTTTTGTTTACTCACTCATTTTGCTCAAAATAAAAACCTGTAGATGTAGGGCTAGAGTTGACCTCTCACCACCACCACCACTACCTCAACACACAAGCACTAACAGAAACACCCACACATAAACAAAAAGCAAACCTTGTATTTCTTGTACTACTGGACTGCTGGCAGACGATTTTTTCCAGTTAACTACTAAAACGAGGCATAATACTACAAAGCTTTCGGTTTAGTCACATTCTTTGTTGAGGCTCGCCGAGACTAACAGCGGAGAACTTCGCAAGAGGCTAAGCGTTGGTCTTGGCAGACAGACAGCGGTCCACCTATATACATCGATGATGAAACAGTTGACAATATAGAACAGCCAATTCACTCCCAACTGTCGTATACTGTCTAGAAAATGATTGTGTTTCATTCATAAGCCAAAGGAAAAAGGTTTGCACTACAAATTCCAAACGACAGTCTTCATATGGGTCCGTAGTTATGAAGTGAGGTCAAGTGTTGCCCTGGGTCAGCATGGGAAACTGAAGGACAAGCATCTTGTTGCCGAAATCTCTTGTTCCACATATTTTATAATTTTTTGCGTTACATCTCAAACCGTTCTACGTTACATCATTTACAATGTTCGACATTACATCTGACACTAATCCGAAATTCATCTTACACGGATAAGCATTAGTGGGAGATTGGTAATCCTCGTCTCTGGAATCATGGATAAAGTCTCGTGGCACAAACAGTTTGTGACACAAACTACACATAGTAAGGTGACTAGACGTTTCGGGGGCGAAAGCGGGACACGTGCCGATGATGGTGTCGTCACCGTCAAAGAACGCCGAAAAAAGTGATTTTTAAAGACAACTGTGACATTTGATGGACTTGCCAGAAAGCGGGACATTGGACGTACCGCTCGATGAGCAGGCGGGACAAGAGGTCAAAAGCGGGACTGTCCCGCCTAAAGCGGGACGTCTGGTCACCTTACACATAGTCTTCTTGCCATGACACATCGTCTTCGGACAACATGACCTCGGTGTATCTACCCTAGAGATCACATGTTTCTTGTCTGCTTGTTGGGGTCATCCATATGCCAGAGCTGTGCTGTCTAAGGTGGTTGTCGTTGGCGTGGGACTTGATGGGAGTTGCGTCGGCGGTTCCTAGGTACCCGGGTTGCTGTCTCCATTGAGCGGACTGGTGTTGCTCGGGGTGGAGCAAGTGTCTGGTGTTGGTCGTACTGGCTCACCTTGCTGGCTCTGGAGGCTGTCTCGTGCAGTTTATGCTCGTGAAGTTATGTAGGCCCACGTTGTCTCTATGCAAGGTAGTCTACAATTTGTTTTATAGTTTTCTAAACACTTAGCCTTCGCCTACGGCCACACCACGTTGAACACACCGGTTCTCCTCCGATCACCGAAGTTAAGCAACGTCGGGCCCGGTTAGTACTTGGATGGGTGACCGCCTGGGAACACCGGGTGCTGTAGGCAAATGTTTTTATTATTTCATATTTTTTCTCTTTTATTTTTGCGCTGATTTTCTTCTTTCTTAAAAAAAAATCTGTTGTTCTGCTGCTGCGTTGTCGCGCATCACCCCCAACGTCACCAGAAGCACGCTCGCGACCACACGCACCCAGTCGCTCAGCCTGGACTTACCTGTCCAACCTGAGAAAACAAAGACCACAACAAAGACGAAAAGAACGATACAAATAGGAAGTTTAATCCAAAAGTAAAAACAAACAAAACAAAGCAAGAATACACCTTAGCGAGTACAGGCAAAAGAAACGGGGACTACCTCACACAAAGAAAAGATCAAAGAGAAGTTAAACATCATAACACACCCCGGCACAATACAGTACGTAAGAGTAGTTGCCCCTGAGTCTTTAATGCTTCGCAAACATCAGGAACAGGAGGCGCTCTCTCATTCTCTCTCTCTCATTCTCTCTCTCTCATTCTCTCTCTCTCTCATTCTCTCTCTCTCATTCTCTCTCTCTCTCTGATTGGTGTTGACTGCAGGTAATGTGAATGGTACACCAACGTGACGTAGTACAGTTAGCGCCGCTCGTTAATCGCAAGTGCGAATCGTAGAGGATAATTACTTCACTGATTGGGGATTGGAGGCTGTCATTTACAGGTTAGTTTTTTATCACCCAAGACTACTGATATCTGATAAAAACCCTAACAGTCCAGGCTGGTCTTTAAGTATACAGGACATGAAAGCAATCGCAGTAGAATAGAAAAGGAATTGTTTCACCGACAAAAATAGAAAACAATGAGAGAGGGGGTGGGAAATTTTCATGTACTTTAATGATTCCATTAGCATTTTTCCTAAACAAATTTTCAGACAAACGGATCATCTTACAATAATATAATACAATACTAGTCACAAAGATCATCCAGATTAGATTATTTCAATAATTTAAAGTTCATTTAAATCACGAAAACGGAGAAAAATCCACAAAACGTTTGTTTGAAGGTAAAAAGATTCAGCAAAATGTGGAAAGAAAAGCTGGAAATGTATAGACTAGTATATGAACTTAACTAGATGATGGCTTCCTCTCATTTCCCCGAGGTAAAACTTGGAAACTTCTTGTCCTGTAAATTTTAAATCCAAAGTGTGATATGTTTTAAAGATAATTGGAGAGAAGTCATACACGTTTGATATTTTAACCTAATATGTTAACAACACTCTAGAATTGACTCTAGAACACAATCAAAACACGGATACTCTTGGAAACAATGTTCCTCACCATTTTAATTATGTTTTATATTTTGAAAAAAGTGTCGTTTGATTGTTAGAATGCATATACACATTCTTCACCGTTAACTTTGCAACAGCTTGAAGAAAGATGTTCACGCTCATTTCACAGATCCTTTTCACAAAAAGGTTCCCCGAACGGAATCGAACTGCCACAAACTTCTTGAAAACTCATTGTGAACTTTTCGCTATTCGAGATCTCTTGAAACTCAAGTTTCTGGGGATGTCGTACACAACCCCTGACCTGGAACTCTTCCTTTGATCACCGGAGGGCGTGCTGGACTTCCTGCCCGCCCCCTTGTCCCTGGTCCACACTAACGTGTTACCATATGCAATCCTCTTGAAGGCGATTTTAGGAACATCATAGATAGCCTCGCTTTCAGACTGCCGCTTGTCCACTGAGCTCCCATGTCTGTCTACAGTTTGTTCCGAGAGTTGTCTACCAAAAGCGCCACCGCCGCCATGTTTTTTGCGAGGCACCACGGGACTTTCCAGTTCATCCTCTACAGACTCCAGACATTCGCTCGGTCTCTGGGAAATGTCTGCACTGGGCGCCATGGAGACGGATGTGGGTTCCTTGTTGACATGACGACCTGGGTTTCTGCTGCGTCTGTTGTCGTTGTCGGCGTTGCTGTCGTTGACGGCCAACATCTCGTTGTCGGTGTCCTCCACCGACAGGAAAAATGTTGACGAGGCTGTGCAAAGGTCCGGGTACTCCACTACACTAACTTCATGGACTGATTCGCGTCGTCCTGAAATAGTTGAAAATACTTTAAAATAGTAAATATTCATATTTATCTTAATAAGTGGTTGTTTCTTAACGTACGTCTGATGATCATTTGACTTTACATCATGCGATTTGTTTTACTGACAAAACCACACAGAAAATTTATTTAAAAAATACTCAAGTCAATCTGACAGTCAGTCTGTCTTTTCACTAATTTAATGCTCGTTAAAATTGTAGACTGGTTCTTAACTGACCACTTGGCCGAAACTAGCATGGTCAAAATAAACTTATGTAACAAATAAAGAGAAAAAACAAACAAACAAACAAACAAACGCAACAGCTCGTAAAGATTCAACGGATGGACAAACAAACGAACTAAAGGATGAATGCACGCAAGCTAAACACACATAGACTCTTTCTCTCCGTCGTTCGTTCTGTCTCATTCGCTCCCTCTCTCTCTCTCTTACACACACTTTTCCTGTAATACCAAAATCGTAACAAAATATACTATTCGTATTCGTATAAACCCCTCCTTCTCTCTCTCTCTCTTTCTCTCATACACAGACACACGCTCACCCACGAAAGTGAACATAACATAGACACGTACTAGACATACTTCGGCACATTAATACAATGACCCACTCACAAAGGCCCACATAAACATGTATACAAGCACTCGCACGTGCAAAGATTCACGAATGCTCACATCCACAAACGCGCACAGATATATATATAATACACACATACGTACGTTTACACAGCACGACGATGATAATGATGATAGATGTGACAAAGACGATAGCAGCTACACCGCCAGCGATTGTCGCTATATTCCAAAAAGTCCAGAAACTGGGCACTGAGGCTGTAGAGTCCACAAAATAAATATTAATAAACAAATAGACACACAGACAAGCAGACAGACAGAAACGTGGATGGACAGACTGAACAACCAACGCACATCAAGCCAGCCAAATAATCATGCAGACATGCAAACATGCAAACAAAACAAAGAAGAACCATAACACAAAAAAACTCAAAAAGAATAGAGACATACAGGAATAAGTTAACCAGATATTTGTGTATGTACTCATGCAAACACGCTCTCGTACGGACAAGCAAGGACACTGCCAATAGAATAATTTTAATCAGAAAACTCATATTTAATTCGCTTTAGTAAGACTTTCGTTGAATCTGACATTTAACAGCTGTCAGTCCACCGGGAAATTAAAGTGTGAATATAAAAACACAATTTTAATATTTCTCCGACATGTTTACAACACAAAGAAAGAAAATGTAATATGTATATACTGATTATTTGAGGGTTTGAGAACCACTTATGACTCAAACTACTCACCAGTCGTTTTGACACGTGGTGTGGTCACAGGGATGTCAGAGGACGCATACACGGGCTCACTGTTCATGTTCATGTTGGTGTTGTTTGCTTCCAACAGGCTCTGTGTTCATAGAAAGTTCAAGATCACACTCAGGCACGCCAGAAATATTCTCACTTGACTTGGGTTCTCAAACATCTGGAAGGAGGACATGGAGCCTCAGCACTGGCTGTCAATCATCAAACCATCCCTCACCAACAGTCCTGAAAATCAGTGTCTTGCTTTCAATGAATCCAAATCCTGGCAGCAGTTTTTCCCCATCATAAAATTTGTTAATTTATTAAACATGTCTCATAGCTGAAGAAGAGCTTTTCCAAAAGCATTTGTCACTCAGTCTTTTGATTTTTGGCAAACTTGTATCATCCAAGTCATCAAAATAATCTGAATACTAGTCAGCGACTCTATAAATGATGTCATCATCACTCATACATTTATTATCTTTCCCTGCTTCCAATTTTGATAACAACATTTTCAAACAATTCCAAAGAAGAGTCGATTTCGAGCATGCATCAGCATGCAACAACATAGCTGCTAGTACAGTCTCTTATATCGTTTCTAGTGTAAACAATAGTTAACCGGGTGTTTGTCTTTTTGTCTGTCTGACTTTTTTGTTTCTGCCTCCTTTTTTCTGTTGCTTTCTTCCTTCTGTTCATTCATTCTGTCTCTCCACTTAAACTTAGGGGAAAAAAATCTACTCAAATGAATGTAGCGTGCTTGACAGCACACGTACTTAGATCAAGGAGGAAATATTTTTATTTATGTCGAAAAGCAATGTACACAGAAATATTGATGTTGAATGTAAGGTACCGTTGGTTCACCTACAGCATCGATGTATGGAAGACGCATTGTGTCCTAAAACCTGGAAAGAATGTGTGCTAGCAAGAGGGTCAAGGTTCAGCATTCAAAACAGTTGTATTGTTCGCCCTCGCGATAAAAAAAAAACTATTATTACAGTGAAAACAGAATTTGACGAATATTTCCTTGTATAGACTTGAACTGGAATAAACTGGGATACAACAGATTTCAATTGTGTACACATTCAGGCTTCCTTTTCAAACATTTACATTGACGGGATAATAATGTGAGCCATCTTTGTTTCATCTACCTGCTTGTTGTCTCTGTCTCTCTCTCTTCTCTCTCTCCTCTCTCTCTTCTCTCTCTCAATGATGTGCACAACACGGTCAAACGTGTGAAACAGTTTCACAAACACTTGTGCTGCTTCCTTGAAAAGAATGCTTACAAGCAACACAAGCATCTGTTCCTTGAATGGCATGCTCACAGTTATAGAAACTTTCTTAAAATCATGAACTTCCGTCTTCCTTATTTCTTCTTCATCTCTCTCTCTCTTTTAACACCCTCTCCGCTCTGAATGAGCACGCGAACGACCGGATGAATTTAATGAATAAATATATAGATTGATAGAGTTAATAAACAAATAATAATAATAATAGATTTCCATAGTGGGTTTTTCCTACACGTAGACAAGATACAAGGAGCAGTAGGCAATAATTCCGTATGACAGTGAAATGTAACCTTTGTTATATTATGTTACTGCACTTTTTAGAGTTCATACACTTTCATTTGTGTCTTTCTAACAAGAGGAAGCAGGAAGTCAGACAACAGACTAGCGCCATCTATTTCCGGTGCAACCAGGCTATCACGTGACTTAAACAACGCCGTACATTTCACGTACACCCAGGCTGTCATGTCAAATTAGTTTTCAACAGCACTGTTGCCCCAGGCTAAAAAATAATCTTGTAATTCTCTAAATTTCGTCTGTTTCTGCTGCTATTTTGTGCCTCATCGTATCATCGTAATGACTCTTTATAAACAGGTCACAGCGCTATTTTCACTCTCTTCTTGTAAATATTCTTCCGCATACTTTCTGGTCAAGTTGTTGCCTGATCGTGAAATTCATCTACTTATTTTACGCACAATAATTTATCGTCTGCTTTTTTTTTCTCTGCTTATATATCTGACTATGATATATAAACTAGACTTTAATTGGTGAGCCACTGTCGGACTTTGGCCATTGTCCACCTTCAGACAGCACTGCTAGTAGAAATGTGTAGTAGAGTTTTCAGTTAGACTATGGAGTATAGTATAGGTTGAGACAGCAGGAAGTAGCATGTTGGTAGCGAATGTCATGTTAGTATTCAATAATAAAATCATGATGCTTTTCACATGGAAAATGACTTTAAATAACACGAATCACACTTCAGCAAAACAACCGTTAACAAGTTCGAGCATCATACTTCTGGTCAGACTGCCAAGATGGCGCCTGATGATATCAACACTGTTATAAAACTGAAACCACTCTACACTTACACTCGTGAGTGCTACATAGATTAGCGAGTGTCTCAAAAAAAAAAAAACCGAGGGAGAGAGAGAGAGCGAAAAATATAAGCCAAAGCAAGATGCAAAGTTTCCAAATAAAAAGAAAATATAAGCTACAAGACAAAAGGACATGCAAAAAAAAGGAAGAAAAAGCAGACTGGTGAAGAGTGATATAAGGAGTTGTCAAAGTCGACAAAGAGGGAAAGAGAGATAGGAGGGGGAAGAAGTAAAATATTGA
Source organism: Pomacea maculata (assembly GCA_004794325.1). Lineage (NCBI taxonomy): Eukaryota > Metazoa > Mollusca > Gastropoda > Architaenioglossa > Ampullariidae > Pomacea > Pomacea maculata. The sequence continues at coordinate 19,134 of SRHC01003284.1, read as the reverse complement.
TGACAAAAGGAAACGAATCAAGAAGACGACGCATGGAAAGAAAATTGTATTTGACATCGAGTCCATGACTAAAGCACGGTCCTGTGATCCGATGAAACACATTTAGAGAAAAATAATAGGATTTCAAGAAAGAATTCTACACAGTCAGTCAAGCCACTGTCATAAAACTGTCTTCATGTCACTGTCATGTCACTGTCTTCATGTCACTGTCATGTCACTGTCTTCATGTCGCTGTCGTCGTACAGTCTTCATGCCACTGCCATCAGGCAGTCTTTTATCCTTCCTCATGAGATGCTACAACGAATCGTTCGTTCAACTTTATTTTGAATGTAATGTAGATTTTTTAAAAGAAAAAAAAAAATTCAAACCTTTTCTTAAGTCCATTCAATCTTCCTGTGTCATTTTGACTACTTGACCATCGCTGTCCATCGCAAGAAGGTTTGCATGGCGGTGAGCCTCTGAAGCAAACCAGAAGTGCATCGTGCTGTGTGTGTTTAACATGTCGCTTGCACTCCAATAAGCATCCTCGTTCAATACAATTTTGATTATTCTTAAAGAGTGGACACGCCAAAGAGTTAACAAACGCCAAGAAAAATTGTTTCTTCCTGGTCCTTAAAAACAATGACTTACTGAGCACACGGTCAATAATAATAATGTGTGTTTCATGAGGAAGAGAGATGGTTTTCACAGCATTGTGCTGTATTTACCACAGGAACAGAGGACAACACACACACATGCACACACACACATACATGCACATACATGCACACAAACAGACACGTTTATCCATCCATTTATTCTTTTGTTTGTTGCACAAGAAAGTCAGACAAAAAAGAAAGACATATATAAAAAGACAAAAGGAAGACAGAGACAGACAACCGATGGTGCCTATGTAAGGATGGAAATGAGGGTCTGGTGACTAGTTCACCTGTTGTGTGGTGACAGGTTTGAAGGCTTCCTCATACACACTTGAGTACGCACCCACATCTGCCGATGTGACTAACGGTTTCCTGGATTGTCATTGGGTGTGCTAATTAATACCCTAATTACTGGTCTCTTGATGACGGTGTAAGTGTTGTTCCCAAACATGAAACAAAAAGGAAAACATATTTCCTTTTATGATTCCCTATTCAGTTCCTTTATCTTCCTGATCTCCATCCGTTTTACCCACAAAATTCACCCTCTGCCTCTCTAGCCCTTCTCCTTGGTTCTCCTTCTGCGCAGTTCTCAGGGCTAGACCCATGATTAAAAGAGTCATATCTGAGACCTTGCTTGAGTTTTCGGCATCACATAAGTCAGAATATGGACATATTGGCACCCACCTCTTCAGTTTTGGAATCACAGTGAGGCAAGAACTCGAGCATGAAGTAAAACTAGAAGACAGGCAGATCTTGTAACGAAAGTATCTGACAGGTCAGTCGATCCTACTGACCAGAGGGGATCGAGGCTCGGGTGCGATCCATTGTTCATAGGGGATTATGGTGTGGGACGAGTGTAGCATTAATGAACTGGGTGATAATGATTTATATTTGTTTATGTTTTGCATCGGTTTACTGAAGAGGGCGGTGTGGAGTTATGTGCCGTTAATGATCTGCCTTTGATGAACAGAGGGACAGGGATAGTTTAGTCAGGTTTTAGTCACCGCATGAAATTCTGTGGCCTTCTGGCAGTACAGCTCTCTGCACGCAGTGGGAAACCTTCAGGATTTAGTTTACGTCCCTGTTCCGGTTACTGGGAGATTCGGTATTCCCAGTGACTGGGAAAATTCAGCATTATCTCCCTTTTCCAGTGACTGGGAGATTCAGTATTACCTCCCTTTTTCAGTCCCTTCCCTGTTTCTTTTTTCCCCTTCTTTCCTCCTTTTTCGTGTTCTTCGTATGGCTTCTTTTCGCTGTCCTGCTGGTGGTGTCCACAACTTCACTGTTTGTGTCGGCTTATTCTGGATAAGAGCTAAATACAGACCTACATTTATTCTCAAAGGGACAGGTAATATTTATCTGACCAGTGGGGTGCGGGTTCGAATATCACCTGCGAGAGGAATGAAGGTAACTATTGCCTTCGTACTAAAACCTACTATTCCACTGTTCGGAATAAATATTTTATGTTTGCGAAGTATGTCAAATTAAGCGAAATTACAATTTAATAACAACAGCATTTTTTTTTCAAAAGAGTTTTTCTTTGTATCACCATTGTGACTGTTCTTAAAAATCTGCTGAATTACTTATCGAAGTGAAAGAAAAGAAAACAAAAGATAATAAAGCAGTTATTCATTGGGTTTAGATGAAAGAAATGAAAAGATAATTGGTAGGTCTGTCTTTTGTTAAGATGTGACCTTATTGTATATTTGGGCGCGCGTGACAATGTTGAGGACACGATCGTATGTAAACTAACGGTTGGACGCATACCGCTGTTTGTACACCTGTATACATATACATAGGTGTAACTCTAGTTGTTGCTCATAACATGCGCTGTCAACTTTGTCTCATCAAGCTGTAATCACTCTCCACACACACTCACATGCGCTCGCATACTTTGAAATTACCTTCCCTTCTTCTCCAGCCTGCTCAGATTATTATCTCCCTTCTCTTTTCTCCTTCTGCATCTCCTGCTTCCAGCCTTCCTTCTTTAATCTCTCATCTACCCCAACAACTCCTTTCCTCCATCTTCTCTAATTCTACAGTCATTCAATTAATCAATTGATCAATCAGTCTCACTGCTGCTTAAAGCAGTACTGAAGTCGTAATGCGAGCTGCTCCTCAGGTCACGTGAACAAGTTTTCTATTTTTATCCTATTCTCCATCCTTACACTTGAAAATATTGTTTACAAAATAGGTGAGAGAGATGGGAACCCTTGTTCCTTGCACATGCTCATGCCTTTCAACTCTTCCCACCTTCCTTCCTTCCTTTTTTCATAAACAGAGAAATGTAGAATAAAATAGCTCACTTTGCTGGCAGTAGAGCCTTTCGTTTTAGCCTCCCTCAGCAGTGGATACAAAAAGACTGTAAACCAATCACATTTTATTTTTGTACATTATATTTTGCTTCTTTATAAACATTTATATCACACACACCATATATATACATACACACACTGTTATATATAACCGAAAGAGACAAACTATTTATCATTCTCGTTATCCTCTCGTTATCTAGTTATTTCTTTCCTATGCCGAACCCCTGGAATGCTTCATGAGTAGATTTTCCCGTGTGTTGATGTGTCTCTAGCCAGCTGCTTGTTGATACTTTAACAGGTCAGGATGTTGTGTGTTTAATGACCTCGACTATGTCTTCCCCCTTACAAACGATGGCAGCCTCAGTCTGGGTTCTAAGTACATGAAATGTACTCTCCGTCATCATCATCCAGAACTCGCCTGGCCGCCCTGCCGCTTAGTGAGTTATTGGTGTAGTTGTTGTAGCCATCAGTCACTTCATACACATCCTCCATACTGCAAGACCCTGCAAAAGTCAAAGATCGTAAAAGTAAAAGATTGCTTGTTTCTTCACTCTGCTCCTCCCCAAAATTGGGGAACAGTTTGTATTTACTGACTAAAAAGCATTCGATTCTCTCTCTTGAAAATTTCTTTGGTCAAAGCCACTTCATGGATTATATTGTTAAATATTAGATTAAATGGTGTTAGGTTAGGAGATGTGTGTTGCCTCATATCTTCCTCGTTTTGTTTTTGTTTTTTGTTGTTGTTTTTTTATTATTAAGGAGATAGCTTTATAAATTATGAACAAAGGAAAACATGGGGCAACTTTATGACATGATTTTATGGAAATAGTTATCCGTTTATTTTCAGACGATTGATGTAATTACCCATGCATGATGATGGTGTTTATCTGATTCTATATTATCTATTTCTATATTATCTTCAGCTGAGATAAGTCCTAAGAAAGAAACAGAATTTACTCTTTTCTATTTCTCACCTTGTTTTGCACACTGAGTGTTTGATCTCAAATTTGTCACGAAACCCTCGTCAGCCTCAGCTCTCATGTTTCTGTTTCTACGAGGACCGCTGAAGATGTCCCTGTCTCTCTCTGTTAAGGAGGTAAGTAGTTTGAGTATAATGCCAAGATTACACAAAACGAGACTAGACAAAGCTAAATATTTGCTAAAATCTTGCTGACATTGATAGATGAAAACTGTAAACATGTGATATGCCAAAAAAAATTGGACAAGGTTTGTACTAACTACACAAACTGTAAGTATGGCCCATACCTAGCATAACGTGCTTGAAGTCGATGTCAATGAAGGAAGCAGAGAGGTTCCATTGATACAATAAAAAAATCTTCTTGGACTGAGATACACCTGAATAAGTCTTACTCAACGACCGGAAGTTGGATCAGATGTACAAGACTTACGCATCATGCAGCATTGAGTAAAGGGATCCAGCACACGACGGACGACGAGAACCGCTGCTACCATGGCAACGACAGCTAAACACACGGCGATGGTGACACCGATGCCGACGCCCAGTCCGTTCAAATAATGTTCTGCTGTGTCGCTGCTTTGGTCGTCTGCAATGACTGTTAAAGGACTAGTGGGATGCAAAATGTCAACTACGACATCATTGACATTGAAACATCTTTGTCAAACATCAACAACCAAACTGTTAGATCATCTAACTCGGTAAAAACTCACCGTTTACAATATTCACTGAATGCTCGACAAGGCCAAGCTCATTCACTAGGGTAACCTTGTAGATAGCTGAGGCCTTCAGCGGGAGACTGATGTTGCTGATGTCCATCGTACAGGAGGACAGATATGGGCGAATGTTCGTGTGACTGCAGGTGACGTTCAGGTCTGATCCAGTCTTGTCTGCGATGAACCTCACGGTTTTGAGGTCAAGAACGGTTATATCATGGAGGCGTGGTGGAGGGTAAGCGATGACGTCAAATGTGTGCTGCACCCTCTGCCCTGAAAACTTGACTAAAGAGGGATGGTCGGTGTTGTCAGGTAGCCGAGGAGCACCTGTTGAAAGACATACAGAACATCAGATCATCAAACAAATTCACGTCTGCAGTCGCTCCGACTGCTTTTCAGAAGCTTGTAGAGTCCTTATTCCATTCTTTGAAGGCACGATACACAGCCAAAGATGAAAGCATAGCTCTTCAAGCTGCATGTTACACACAAAAAATGGAGAGATTAAGGTTTTCTTTTCGCGAACACATTTATTTTGTAATGATAAAATATACCCATAAACAAAAAAGAAAAGTTTGAATCAGATCAAGAAAAGCATATATCAGTAACTTCTATTTATAGTGCGCACCGAAGCGATTTTATAAAATACAGGAGAAAAAAAATTCAAGCCAGAAAATCCAGAATGACGGATTTAAAAAATAAAAGAAGATTGTCCCAATAGGATTTTGTGGGTCTTTTTAGGAAGCCTTTGAAAATCCAATCTTTTGTCCGATCCTCCCCAATTAGGTATAGATATTCTTTTCGACTACAGAATCATCGCAGGCTTTTTTGTGTTTGTTGTTTTTCTTTTTCTTTTTTTCCTGTTTATTCTGTCTATTTTAAGATGTAGAAGAGGCTTAAAATTTTGAAAAAGTGATACTTTGCAAGGGCACCCAATCAGAGAAACAAAAAAAACGGACTAAATTAGGGACGGATGAAAGAGAGAGGGGGAGATCTTTGTAACAATTGAAGCCACCAGCCCCTCCTTTTCCTCTAATAGTCAGCGGCCTCTCTCGGATTGCCCCTTCTCTGACCTGCTTGGCCGTGAGGTGACAGTCCCTCCGGCTAGCTTCTCTATCTGACCATGGACGTGTATAGGTGGACTGCTGTCTGTCTGCCAAGACCAACTCTTAGCCTTATGCGAAGTTCTCCGCTATTAGTTTCGGCGAGCCTAAGCAAAGAATGTGACTAAACCGGAAGCTTTGTAGTAGCATGCCTCGTTTTAGTAGTTAACTGGAAAAAATCGTCTGCCAGCAGTCCAGTAATATAAGTTGGTGATATGACCATGTGACAGACTCACAGTAAACCCCTAAGAAGTCTTCAGAGGTGACGTAACCAGCCTCCACTTCATTCGCAGCTGCGCAGTAATATGTTCCGGTGTCTTGGCAAGACACACTAGGGATAGTCAGGACTGCCGACCGGTAGCCGTTTGTCAGAACCATTGTGTCGTTTCTCAGACGTACTTGGGGTATGGGTCTGCCTTCAGACTCGCAACGGAGAGTCACGGTATCAAACTCTCTAACCGGGTATGCTCCAAACTTTTCTACATTAAAAGTCGGTTTAGACGGAGGAACTGAAACGAAATCACATTGCATCAGGTTGTATTTCATTAGGTGGTGATAGAACAGTCAAAAAAATGAATGAAGGATAAATACAATGAAAAGTATTTTCATAAGCCACGCCTGATTATTTTTCGTTAACATGACCAGGAAAAAAATTGCTTCTAAGAAAAGTATTATGATCTCCCCATCTCTGAGCCTCCTTCCCAGCTAACTGTTTTCTGTGCTATCATACATCACGCGCAGCATAATATTATATTATTTATCACAGATAAACAAAATTTCATAATATTAGATTATTCGGCATAAATTATCAATATTTAGTACAAATTAATATTTCATAATATTAAATTATTTGCTTCGAAACAATGTTTCCTGTTATTGTTTTAGAATTGACTAGAGTACAGAGTACAGAAACATATTGCACCCCTTACATCCCACTTGCACCGTGTAGGTGTCGCCTGGTACGAGGTTCGCCCACATGACGTCACAGTGGAAGGAGGTTGAGTTGTGGTCCTCGCTGGTGACGTTGTAAGGCGCCATCAGCAGAGTAGCCCCATCATCTCGACTTGTGAGAGGAACATCCAACTTCAAACCTTCATTGTTAGAGTTGACCTTGTATAGTTTCAAAACGCCTCTGGGAAGGCCGAGGGAGGTCGAGGAACAGGAGCAGGTCAGAGGTTGTCCCTCCCGCAGGTAACCCTTCGGAGAACAGGTGATGCGAGGGGCGGCGGGGGGCTCTGTAAGGGAAGTAAAACTGATTTTCTGAGGATTTTTTTTTTTTTATTGTTGATGATGATCATTTTGATAGTTTCCCTGTCTGTGTGATTCTTGCATTGGTCAGAAGTTTGCTACGGGGAGGGTTTCTTTGTGTTTATATGGTCTGATATTTGTTTATATTGGTAAGTTCTTATTTTGTCCGTTTCTCTTTCTATACTGGTCAATAGTGTCAGTCAGTTCTTCTCATTTCAGTCGTGCAGTAATGTCAGGTCTCGGTTTGGTGTTTTAAACAATTGTATGCAAAGACTAGATCTTTGTCTTGGTAGGTTCTACATCTGTATTCTTTTATATCAGGCTGTTCTGTATCCAGTACGCTTGTCCTCTGTGTCACTTACTCTGTCACTCTGTCACACTTTTCTGCCTACCAGTCACGCAATAATGTCTTTTACAAACCGACTGATGTGATCAACATCTTTTAATAAACGCACAGAAAAATGGGTTCCATGCACAATGATAATGAGGAAAGCAAACAACAAAACACTCAACCTCTAAAACAAACTGTGGCGGACCAGACGACAGCAGCTTACCAACTCTGGTAACCCAATGGACAGCAAACCCACGAAGAGAGGTAGAAGCACTGCAGCTTTAGTTATGAACAAGTCGACAACAACCTGACTTACGAACTATGGGCGAGCCCCTGAAGACAGCCTGTGTGTCGACTTGTCCTGGTGTGATGACGACGCCAAACGTGTACACGCCAGCCTCCGCTGGAAATGCCATGGATACGGCACAGGACCCAGACACCTTGCGGCTATCGTCAGCCAGTGGCTTCGTCACCATGGAAACGTTTATCAACTGCTTTCTCAAAGAGGACTGGAAAAAAATCATCATCATCATTATCATCGTCGTCGTCGTCGCTGTTCCCCTGTCAGCGCCGTCTTTTATTTTCCTTTTCTTAGAGTATGTAATGGATTCTTTCATCCCATAAAGTCAAAGATTGTAAATTAATCAAAGATCCGAACTAGTCAGTCTGCTGCTCATACCTCTGTATTCAGGCTGTACCACTGGCAGTCATACTTGTGTCTGGAAGACATCATCCTCGTGACGTTACACGCTCCCCTCAGGAACATGTTTGTGACGTCGACCACGAACTGCGCTTCACAGTTCACGCCCTCGGCAGGGTCTCAACAGACAATCAGGAGCAGTGTTCAGTAACCAGCCAATCGTGGAACAGAGTGGAACACTTATAACTTAGACTCAGCGGTTGATGGAACTTTGTGAACGAGTACCATGCAGCAACAAATAACATCGCCAACCTTACTAAAGGCAGTAGTCAATCAATTAAAGGTGTACTACAGAGCAAAAGGCATTCTAAAATTTAGGAGCAGTGTAACAAACACTCACAAACAACATCGAAGTCACACTTGACCAGTTCTCCAGGCGTGGCGCAGGAGACAAAGCCAGGCTCCATGTTTACACCGGCGTTGATCTTCAAGGTGCTGCTGGTACGAGACGACCTGTGGGGAACGATCTGTGGCTTTAACAGTGCCGACCCGCAAGAATTGTCTCCCAACGATGAAAACCCTCGGCACTCGCCAACCAAATGTCCAATGGTGTCTTTACCAGAGCTGTATCTCCAAGTGACGACAGCGTTGTCCTTGACCTCCGAGCACGTGATGGTGTTCACACTGCCGAGGGTCAGCTCAAAACCGTTGTGACACGGCTGTAAAGTCAAAGCTGGGAAAAAAATGAAAGTGCTTTGATGTTTGTCCTTCTTCATTTGAGAGGTCATGGAATTACAAGTTTTATAATTTGGCGGAGGGTTTCTCTGCAATTAATTATGTCACTAAATTTCAAGGTTCTGGAATGTTCATATAGTAGTGGATCATAATCATGAATTTCGTGTGTGAGAAGAAGAAAAGTTCAGAAGTCAGAGTTACAGAAATAATTCCTTGTCTACTCAAGCTAACCTTTTTAACCCCTCTATCTGCTACTAAATTGTTTATTTTTATATTTGTTTCGAAACTGTGAACTATTTAATGTGTAACTGAATCAACGAAGTGGTATTTAGAAGTAAGCAAAATCGTGATAACTGGGTGAGAGACTAATTGTGGCGCGAGGCCCAGCGGAATATTACTTATAGAGAACTAATACGAGGGAATTAGGCGAGAACAGAGGTTACTACCTGCCCAGACACTCAAGCACTAGGGACTGTACGAGATAAACACCACTTGTCTGTTAAAACCAACTGTGAATTGTTGCATCGCATCATAACTACAGGGGTTCTTCCCTGTCAGCAGATTCCATGGACCCAGTTGTTGAAAGCGGAAACTACCGGAGTTAGTAACAGGGGCTCATCGACGATCGAGGAAGAAGATTCCTACAATGTTTTGGGGAGAAGGAAAGATTCTCGGGAGGGTCGCATATTGTGTGTGATTAGACCTTCCTGATATTTTGGAGATTCATTAGTGCGTGTTAAATAGTGTGTATGACCATTTGAAATTGTTTATTGATATTATAGTACTGGTTTTAAAGAATACAATACTCACAAGTAAAGAACAAAAGGAGAAAAAAAGCCAGCATTGATCCACTTGGGCGCTTTCAATATAATTATAGAAAGCATACAAATGTTTGTTGTATGTTGAATGAAAGAATGACAGTGAATGTAGGTGTCGCCACCTGTCAGGTGCTCTAACGTGTTTTATTTATACGTCAGGGCCTTGTTCAGGGTCATCGAACTTCAAGTTTTCAAAATCTTTCATCAAAGCCTCACTATAAACTACCTGAAAATCCGACTGAAATACTTTAGAGTGAAAAAAAATCTTGATACTAATCACAATTCATCTAACTGCCATGCGGGTCATTTTGCATACAGATAGCGAGATCAAAAGGTGATATGCAAAGGCGCATGTCTTAAAGGTATTTGAAAGGTAAACTAAAGTAAAACACGAAATTAAGCTCATAACTGATAATTAAAGAAGTATTGCACGGTCATCATTTAATGATAAAATTGCCCTGTAAATTTCAAATAATTTTCGAGATGTCACTGAAGGCCGCAACCAGTGTGATACATTCAAGTATCTGTCCCTGATATGTTACTCATCCAGCAAACCTACCTTCCTAATAAAAAAAAATATGTCTTTAACTTCCAGAATATTATTCTTGCCCGCTGCTTTAAGATATTAGTAATATTTGTTAAATTCATCATAGGCACTAGACAGAAAATGCTGATTGATTTATTTTTTCTTCCATCGGTGTTTTCCAGCTGCCAAATCCCCAGTTTTTTTCAGAAAACAGCAGAAGCTTTGCTTAATTTAACAGGTCCTTGCCTATCTTGATTTTACTATTAATTTCAGGAATTCAAATTAAAACAAGGTATTAGACAAAATGGAAGGCGGGAAGAAGGGAGGACAAGCAAACAAAGAAGAAATGAATAGAAAAGCAGGAAAAAAAATAAACACTGAGAGTATCTGTTTCATATTCAGTTCCTTGAGTTCTGAAAAAATAACCTACTTACCGTGTGTCAGCATCCAGACTGCAGACAGGACAAAACATATTCTATAGTCCATCACAACCAGCTCTCTCTTGTCCAACATGTTTTTCTACAGAGGGAATATTTATACAGTCACTAATAAGTGTGGTTCGTGTATGCAAATGAAACATATTTTGTTTCCTTCCTTATACCGACCTATCTTTCCTTTCTTTCTCTCTTCCTCTCTTTCTCTCTCTTCCTAGCACCAATAATTGCGGGTCTCTCGCACCCTCGCTCTCTCTCATTCCTCTTTTTTCCCTTCTATTTGTGCTTCCTTTATTCTTGTACATTTTTAACTTTAAAAGCTTCAGCTTTAAAAACCAGTCAAGTTAAAAACAGGTAGGAAAAACCCCTCTTCAGTTGAACACAAGCCTTTTAAATTGAAGAAAAGCAGCTACTTTTTCTGTAAAGCTGTAGTTGCAAGTCCTTCATCAAATACCTGCTCATATACCAAAGTACATTTTGTATAACATTGTTTTTAACATTTCTCAGTTTTAACAATCGGAGTTAAAAATAGTGATAGCAAGAAAACAGTTATCACATTTCAGCAGTTAAACCATGCATCGTAGATGAGCTTACCTCACTGAAATATTGTCCTCAGTTGATAAAAGGGATACAAAACACTGATAAAATAGGCTACGAAATAAATGCTGGGTTGAACTGCACTGAAATAAGGAAATGAAAAGAAGATTCTCAATTGCACGTTTGTAAATCTTGATGGTCAAAGTTCAAGGTCCTTTCACTTTCAGACGAGCTTGGCCTATTCTTGATGCCATACTTTCAGGCTTCTGCTGTATGTTATGTTCAAGTAAAGGGGAAATAATTAGCAAACCACCTGGCCCTGTGATCCTAGGAAACACGATTAAACAAACCACAAGATTTAAAGAGACAAGTCTACACAGTCAGTGAAGTCACTGCAGTCTTCGAGTCCCTACCAGGAGGCAGTCTTCTTCACTGCCATAAAGCATCTTAATTTACTGCCGTCGAACAGTCTTCAAGTCCCAGCCATCAGACAGTCATATTATCCTAAAATGTATGAGATGATACAACGAATCGTTCATGCAACTTAATCTTGATTCCAAAAAAAGGCTGTCAAGCCTTTTCTGTTCAATCTTCCTTCGTCATTCTGAGTGGACATGCCCAAAAATCAACAAACGAAAAGAAAAGGTCTTTTGCTAGTCCCTAAAAACAATGAATTTCTGAACACATGGCCAATAATACTAATATGTGCTTTTCATGAGGAATAGAGCTGGTTTTCACAGCATTGTGCCGTATTTATCACTGGAACAGAGGACGACACACACATACATGCACACAAACAGACACGTATATCCATCCATTTATTCATTTGTTCGTTGCTCTCATCGAAAAAGACAGACAAAAAAGAAAGACGCATATTAAAAGACAGAAGGACGAAAAGAAAGACAGACAACTCATGTTCCAGATAAATGTTTCCTCATACACACTTGAGTACGCACCCACGTGTGCGGACGTGACAAATGGTTTAGTGGATGTCTCATGGGGTATGCACGTATCCTAATGACTGGTCCCAGCTGGTGGTCTAAGTTTTGATCCTCAACACGAAACAAGAAGGAGAACCTGTCCTTTTACTATCCCCTTCCACGCACGCTGGATCTTCCTGTTCCTGTTCTTCCTGACCTCAATCATTTTTACCCACAAAATTCACCTTCTTCCTTAGTTTGCCTTGTTCCTCGTAATGCTCAAGGTTACGTCCATTGATTGGAAGAATTATATTTTTTACCCTTAAACCATGCACTCATTGCAATGGAACGTCTTGAACCAATCTTACCTCCTTAATATCATATAAACCAGTATATAGACAGATTGAGACCTGCCTTTTCACTTTTGGAATCAAGGTGGGGAAAGAACGAGGACATTTGAAGTAAAAGTAGAAGAAAGGCAGAACTTTCGTATCAAATAACGGAAGTACGTAATAGATTATACCGAACAGGCGGAAGTGAGGCTCGGATACAATCCATTGTTCACAGAGGACTACGAAATGGGAAGTAGAGCTGTCTACCGTAAATGAACACAGTATAAGAATAGGTAGGTTGGTAGGTAGGTTGGCTGGCTGGCTGGCTGGCTGGCTGGCTGGCTGGCTGGCTGGCTGGCTTGCTGGCTGGCTGGCACATCGTACGTCAGTCTCGACCCTTACGATAGTTGCTGATAATCAAGAAAACAAGCATAGCCCTTTGATAGACTCTCAAGTTGACTGTTCGCACTGTCTTACTCTGGATGTGCGAGCTAAATATAGACGTACATATACTCAAAGGGACAGGGAACATTTATCTGACCAGTGAGAGGAATGAAGGTAACTAATGGCTTAGGGCTAATACCTACTATTCCACGGTTAGGAATAAATGCTTTATGCTTACGTGTGTCGTATTAGGCGATATTGAAAGTTAAGGACTGCATAGCAATATTTTCCAAAAAGATTATCTTTGTATCACCATTGTGTTGTCCCAATATTTGCTGGAATACTTACTATAGTCAAAGATAAGAAAACAAAAAAAAATAAAAAGTAATTATTTGTTGGGCTGAAATTAAAGAAATGAAAATTGACGGGTAGGTCTGTCTTCTGTTAAGATGTGTGACCGGACTGTATGTACGTGACAAACTTGAGTACACGATTGTATGTAAACTAACGGTTTGACTCATACCGCTGTTTGTACACGTGTATACATAGGTATACTTGAAATTGTAGTTGTGAGCATGCTAATTGTATGCGTTAAAGTTTGTCTCATCAAGCTGTAACCCCCACACACACACACACACTTTAAAATTACTTCCCCTTCTTCTCTAGCCTGCTCCTGTTATTGTCTCCCTTCTCTTTTCTCAGTTTGTCTCTTAGTTCAGTTTGCTCGCAGTAGAGCCTTTCGTTTTAGCCTCCCTCAGCAACAGATACCAAAAAGACTGTAAGCCAATCACATTTTATTTTTGTACATTATATTTTACTTCTTTATAAACATTTATATCACACACACCATATATATATATACACTGTTATATATAACCGCTAGAGACAAACTATCATTCTTGTTATCTAGTTATTTCTTTCCTATGCCAAACCCCTGGAATACTTCACGAGTAGATTTTTCCGTGTGTTGATGTGTCTCTAGCCAGCTGCTTGTTGAAATGATTTTCTCTGTGTAAGTATTGTGTTCTATACATTTTGTATCTGTCTAAAAGTGTGCTTTGTGGGGGCGTGCGACTGTTCTAAGTACATGAAATGTACTCTCCGTCATCATCATCCAGAATTCGCCTGGCCGGCCTGCCGCTTAGTGAGTTATTGGTGTAGTTGTTGTAGCCATCAGTCACTTCATACACGTCCTCCACACTGCAAGACCCTGCAAAAGTCAAAGATCGCTTGTTTCTTCACTCTGCTCCTCGTTTTTTTTTTTTTTTTTTGTTTTTTTTTTTTATTAAGGAGATAGCTTTCTAAATTATGAACAAAGGAAAATATGGGGCAACTTTATGACATGATTTTATGGAAATAGTTATCCGTTTATTTTCAGACGATTGATGTAATTACCCATGCACACGCCTGATGATGGTGTTTATCTGTTTCTCTGCAATCTGTTTCTATATTATCTTCAACTGAGATAAGTCCTAAGAAAGAAACAGAATTTACTTTTTTCTATTTCTCACCTTGCTTTGCACACTGGGTGTTTGATCTCAAATTTGTGACGAAACCCTCGTCAGCCTCAGCTCTCATGTTTCTGTTTCTACGAGGACCGCTGAAGATGTCCCTGTCTCTCTCTGTTAAGGAGGTAAGTAGTGTGAGTATAATGCAAAGATTATACAAAACGAGACTATACGAAGCTAAATAATTGCCAAAAGCTTGCTGACATTGGTAGATGAAAACTGTAAACATGTGATATGCCAAAAAAAAAATTGGACAAGGTTTGTACTAACTACACAAACTATAAGTATGGCCCATACCTATCATAACATGCTTGAAGTCGATGTCAATGAAGGTAGCAGAGAGGTTCAGGTTCCATTGATAAAATAAAAAAATCTTCTTGGACTGAGATACACCTGAATATGGCTTACTCAACGACCGGAAGTGGGATCAGATGTACAAGACTTACGTATCGTGCAGCATTGAGTAAAGGGGTCCAGAAAACACGACGGACGACGAGTACCGCTGCTACCATGGCAACGACAGCTAAACACACGGCGATGGTAACACCGATGCCGACGCCCAGTCCGTTCAAATAATGTTCTGATGTGTCTCTGCTTTCATCGTCTGCAATGACTGTTAAAGGACTAGTGGGATGCAAAATGTCATCTACGACATCATTGACATTGAAACATCTTCGTCAAACATCAACAACCAAACTGTTAGATCATCTAACTCGGTTAAAAACTCACCGTTTACAATATTCACTGAATGATCGACAATGCCAAGCTCATTCACTAGGGTAACCTTGTAGATAGCTGAGGCCTTCAGCGGGAGACTGATGTTGCTGATGTCCATCGTGCAGGAGGACAGATATGGGCGAATGTTCGTATGACTGCAGGTGACGTTCAGGTCTGATCCAGTCTTGTCTGCGATGAACCTCACGGTTTTGAAGTCAAGAACAGTTATATCATGGAGGCGTGGTGGAGGGTAAGCGATGACGTCAAATGTGTGCTGCACCCTCTGCCCTGAAAACTTGACTAAAGAGGGATGGTCGGTGCTGGAAGGTAGCCGAGGAGCACCTGTTGAAAGACATACAGAACATAAGATCATCAAACAAATTCATGTCTTCAGTCGCTCTGACTGCTTTTCGCAAGCTTGTAGAGTCCTTCTTCCATTCTTTGAAGGCACGATACACAGCCAAAGATGAAAGCATAGCTCTTCAAGCTGCATGTTACACACTAAAAAT
>SRHC01003283.1:106750-144954 GCA_004794325.1 Pomacea maculata | reverse complement strand
TTATCAACTGTCAGTTTTATTTAACCGAGGTCAGCACTGACACCATCCTCAGTTGGAGCTAGCAACTCCTGCACCTCCTCAGTCAGTCAGTCGTCCAGTGACCGGCACCTGTGGTTGGGGGGATCACCTGGATAGACGGGGCAGCTGTCAGGCCCCCCACTCTTGTCTATTGTTGCTCGCGATGTTTACTGATGTAAGCTACTTGTAGTTTGACATTGTCTCGGTAGTTGTGACCCTCGTTTATTTTACCTTTACCTGTCATCAGTGTTAGGCTTTGAGTTATTTTCCCTGTCACCATTTTCTGCAGCCTTTCATCGTGTTTAAAAGTTGTTGAACTTAGCGCCATAACGAGTTTCACACCTGGCAAACAGTGACTGACAAGGTCGCTGACGTCACGCTTACCTTCACTGAGACGTTGACACAACACGTGCAAAGCGCGCCAGGTGAGACAAGCCTGACGTTCCGGGTGTAACGGGCTGCACGGTTTTTTCTTACAAAATCACAGTGCGGGAGACCATTTCTCCAAACCCGGGTAGTTGTGTTTTCACGATAACACCATCTAGAATTGTTTAACAAGTGTTACAATCAGTTGAAGTGATTAATAACTGGATCGCCAGCTACTTTCGTTCCCGTCTTGCGCATGCGCAGACCTGGACTGTGATGTCTTTCATTCTGTGCCAGTCATTCCTTTTTTTTTTCCTTCAGGGTTTTTTCCCGACCAACAAATCAAAAGAAGCTGGTATATCAGTGCAAGTACAACAAGACCTGTGTTATTAACAAGAACACGAGAAACCAATGTCAAGACTGTCGCTACCGCAAGTGCATTCAAGTCGGCATGGCCGCGGACTGTGAGTTTTTCTCCCACCCCTGTACCCCCACCGCTCTCCAGCTTCATCCCCCTAAGGTTATTTGACCCACAATTCTTTCAGGTTTAAAGGTCACAGAGAACGGATCTTGTCTTCTCTCTCTTCTCTGCAACTTGTTGACATCACGTAGATGATCCCGTGACTAGTGTTTAGCTCAGAGGCTCACAGCATGCTTCACGTGCTCCATGCACCCTACATCTTGTCGGTGTTCACAACCTTCATGATTGCAAATAAGAAATATTTTTCGTGGTAAACGCTTATTTACAGTGCCCCCCCCCCACCCAACAACTTAGACCACTGCCCACTGTGATGCTCTATAACCAGTGGTGGTCACTGCGATGTTATATCACCAGTGGCGCTGGACATGCCCCAGCCACAGGCCTTGTGGAAGCTGATTGAGGAGATTCGTTAGTTGTGAAAGATTCAGCAGGCAAACACCAGGTTCTCATTGCTGTTACCTGTTCTGTAGCAGTCGGCCCGATGGCAGGACTGATTGTGTCGCTCGCTCCACAGGTTCCGCTTCTCGCTACACGTGGGTAGCTGTGACAGTTCCCACCTGTGTGACACCAGTGACACCATGAGTTGCCCTGACCATCTGACGGAGTGCGACAGGTCTCTCATCGCCACAATCCTCGCCTCGTTCAACACGATGACCACCACACAGGTAAGATCTTTTCTTGTCATTCTCTTCTCCCCCTTTATTCTTTCTCCCCCCGTTCACTCCGTCCCATAGCTGCTTCTTGTGTGCGCTCTCTCATACAAATTATCTCATACAGGTCATGTTTACAGGGATTCCGTAGCAAGCAGTGATAGCGAACCATTTATAAATGTTTTCGCAGATTTTCGGTGTGAGCCACTAGGTCAAGGGGCATGTAGGAGATTACACCTCACCCTGCTCATGTGTATTTCTACAGGTTTCGCCGGACTGTGATGATGCGGCATTAGGAGGTCCTGTCCAGCCTGCCATCGTGCCCGGACTAAGCAAGACTGAGCAAGCAAGACTACTTCATCTGTGTTGGCCATGTTCCAGCCTCAAATGTCGTCCAGCAGCTGCTGACTAAACTCACATCGCCACGGCTTGCCAGGGTGCTGTTGCTTCATATAACGGTGAAGTGCCATGGCGATGTTGTCGTGCTCGTCGATGGTTATCCTCTCTTCCAATCCCGTCCAGTCTGAAAGATAAAAAAAAAATCTGCTGATTCTTGCAACAAGCCTGGTAGTTCTCTCAAGTCTTCAACAAGCCTGGTCGTCTGCTATAGCCAAGGCGGTGTCTAAGTTCCTTTAACCCATCAACACTTGAACATAAACTAGACCTTGTTATTTAATTGGATGCTGCACTATTTGCCAACTGCTTTGTATTACTTAGCACCAAATGTTCTCGAATTTCTGTTCTCACCTGGTCAAAGTCGATAACGAGTCCCGATCTTAAAGTCGGCGCCTTTGTCATCCGGTCGTAGCGCCGAGCTGTCTCAAATATGACCACCTCCAAGCAGCTCTTCTGTATCATCACCTTCTGGTCCCCGACTGGCAGCTTAAAACACAGGCCCCAAACAACTAAAACTAACGGCGAACAGTGTCGAGGACCACCACCTCCAAGCAGCTCTTCTCGATCATCATCTTCTGGTCCCCATCGTCAGCTGAAACAGGATTCCTCCCCCAAACTGAAGCATTGTCCCCCGTCCACAGCGCCCACGTGAATGAAGTGAGTGAGAACTGTGTGGTGTGTGTGAAGTCGACTCACAGACGCGAAGCCAGGTATATTTCTGGCAAATCCGATTATTTTCTCCACTGTTGGCTTTATTCTACTGTACTGCATTGGCAGTGAGGACCAGACCTCTTTCTCCAATGCGTCCTTAGGACAGTCTCCGCGAAACCTGTGTGGTGTTTGGTGTGTAGGAAAGGAAGTGTACTCGCATTCGTGAAGCCGGGTAGAGTCTTGGCGAAGACTATGATTCTAGCGACTGTATTTTATTCTTTTAACTGTATTGGAAGTTCTGACAGACCTCCTTGTCTCTCTCCCCCATAGGAGAGGCAGACTTGGGCGAAACCTGTAGAAATATACAGCAAATGTGGTGTCTGGTGTTTACGAAGTCTGCTCGCATTCGTGAAGCCGGGTAGAGTCTTGGCTAGGGTTCGGATGTTATGGACTGCGGGTTCTAACTTGAAAGAGACATCGGGCAGGTCGACAGGTCAGCCCACACGGTATCGTGCTACTATGACATTTAGTTTCTTTCTTTTGTAACCAATACGTCAATGGCTACGTAAGGTTGGGCTACGTTGTACAGGAACAACACAAGATGGAATTCTCAGCTGAAGTTTCTTTATTCAGCTCTTTTCTCGGCGGCTGGCCTGCCTCCTCTCTCACTCTTAACTCCAAATCAAAAGAGGCCCCCCTCACTGTAAAGCTAGGCTATTTATACTCCCTACCGTCGAACATTCCAGGACCATCCATTTCCTCCCCCAGCCAACGTGGAGCCACTGGACACCCCTGTCTTGTCATTGTTTCCTTAAGTGGCTCAGGCACCTGCGTAACTTCTGATGTAACAATGACACAGTACCCACGGGTGGCAGCGCCGGCAGCGTCGTAACTGCTGACGTAACAATGACCCAGTAGCCGCGGGTGGGCAGCTCCAGGCCGGTTATTACGTAAGCCGCCGGGGTGGGGGAGGGACAGTCCTGGGCCGTTCGACGCCGACTCTCTATTAAAAATTACATAACTCAGTACACTTCTAGAGTGCTACACTTTTTTTATGTTTTTGTTTGTTTGTTTGTTTTTTTACTTGTTCCTGGCCTTGGCTAAAATACACCAGAACATGAAAAAATACAATTACTCGTGCAGTTTTATCTTTGTTGAATTGAGTGCATGAATGTAAATGCCAAAGTGATTAAAAGCCATGGAATCAACATTTAACATCAATTTTTATTATATTTATAATGCTTACTAAGATTACAACGCTTTACGAATAAGGCTTTCCATAACAGTCCACTTAGCTTTTACATAATTATTTTCGACATAAACCTAAACTTTAGAATGTTTACTTTTATAACTGTGACAAACGAAACGAGGCGGGGAGAAGGATGGCCTAACTCGCCCATCGACTTTCGCCATCACATTCACTCACCCGACTATTCATATATCCGCAGGCGTACACACTGACAGTCACACTCGCCCTGGTGCACAAATACAGCCGACAAGACAGTACAACAAACAAATTACAATCATATGAAAAAACAAGGTTGAATGATGCGAGACACAATACGAGTCTCTGAATACAATCTGTCATCAGGTCGCTTAAAGTTAGACAAAGTAAAAGAAAAAAACAAAAACACTTTCCTTCTAGTCCGCTTCCGACGAACACTTCCCATCCACAGGCCGTACTTTGCCCACCCCTGGTATAGAGTTGTAGATTAATGTAGTTTGCTTGGTGATGGAGAGACGGGAAGAGAAAGTTTCACGGTGTCGTGAAGTAACTACGAAACCAGCTCCTCTGACAGCTCACATCGGGCTTAGAGGTTGCAGTGCCAGTGGCGGGCTCCATCCTCTCTCCATTCACAAAGTGGCCATACATCAGTAACATATCCACCTCTTTACTGTCAATTGCAACAGGCTTGCAGGCTCCCCAAGTGGCACATTAATTAATTCAGCGACCTCAATGCAAGAACGTTCTAGAATCTAGATGGTTCATGCGCGATAAATCCTGGGTGTCCAGCGGCCAGGCCCGCTACCCCGACGGCCCCCCGGCCCCCGCCTACCTTAACACTGTACACTGCAGATTTGAACCTTAACATCTGCACGTGTAATGCTTGGGTGTTCCTTCTTCAGACCTTTCTTTAAGAGAAAAGAAAAAGAAGGGAAACAATCCACTGACAGAGAGCATTCACTTTAAGAAAAGATCTTCCTGTGCGTGGGAATAACACAAATAACTATATACATGTGTATATAATTATATACTGTGAATTAAGCAGCTATAATATGCATGGTTTGAAAGATAAAGTCTTCAGCCACACACGTGCATATAACATTCAGCGACTGCTTGATTTCTTATTAACACTGCTTCCTCCTGCGCTCTATGCAAGGTGGCTGCAGGACCTTGGAAAAGCCGTGTGAACTGTGACTGTGTGCTGTACACACCATTGCGGCAACATTCCCGGCAACGGTTCTGCGTGTTTCATGGACAGTCAGTGCGCTTGAACTTATATAACTTTGTAAGATGACTACATAGCAGTTGGGGATGTAGCTCAGTGGTAGAGCGTTCGCTTTGCATGTGAAAGGCCCCGGGTTCGATCCCCGGCATCTCCACTTTTTTTTCTGTTATTCCTTTTTAGCGATTTTTAAAAAATGTGTCGCACGTGCCGAGGCCGACGCAAAAATACCTGTGACCTAAGGTTCTCACAACAGGGTTACTGCACACAGGCTCTAGCATTCCGATATCAACTAAAAATATTTGGAAGAGCAGTCGTCGACACACTGGCAAGTGAACTGCCGAGTGGTCAAACCTACAGGCGTGCAATTTCATACCGTGCGGCCAAGTGGAACCAGCTGTAGGGAGCTGTGTCGATGGGACTGTTAGGAAGAGCGAGACAGCGAGGGAGAAAAGATGAGCTCACTGCCCCAGGAAAAAGCGAGGTCATTTACCAATGCCTCATCAAAATATTAATTTATTAAAAACATCTCCTATCAGGAAATACACAAAAATTCATCTCACTTCTGGGTAAAAATAATGAACGCGCTGGAGATGCCGAGGATCGAACCCGGGGCCTTTCACATGCGAAGCGAACGCTCTACCACTGAGCTACATCCCCAACCCTCTAGTTCTTCATAATTTAAGTGTTATAATCGTAGTCTACAGCTCAGGCCGTCATTTCACTACTTGTGTGCAAAATGTTGTTATGTTTTCTCTAGCAATTGGTGTCAATTACAGACAATACGTCCTATAAGAGTGTCTGGTGAAAGAAAACAGTCATGCTGGGTGCGTGGTGCGAATGTTTGCTCACGGTGCGACGCAAGTGGAGCCTGAATGAAGCCTCCGCCAGCAGGGACAGGGAGGAGATGCGACGACACATGCACGAGAAACTGTAAACATTGTACGACGCATGGAAAATTGTTCACCCTACTCACCATCAGCACACATTTTGCAACTATACATTTTTTTTCACACAATAAAATGATAGAACTCATTGAACTTTACCATTGCTAATTCCTGTCAGCAGCAGTGCAAGCTTCATACTGGTGAAGGCGTCAAGTCATCTGCAATCAGTTTCTATCAGACTTGGTCTACCAAGTCAACATTCATCTAAAAGAAAAATTACCCAGTAAAATAGTTTATATACAAATTTCACAAAAATGCTGATACTGAAAGAAAGAAAAGAACACAAAGTATAATAGAAATGGTAAAAATTGTGTGATCCTATTTTATGGCTGACTCAAGTGTACTTGCTTTGATGTCAGAAAAATACATTTGTAAGCACAGGCTGTCTTTCCATCAGGCTGCCAGAATCAAGTCAGCAGCCGGTCAGAATAAATTAATGGACTAAACTCAAAGGATTGCTCTATCAGGACTAACAGTTTTATTTGAACAGTTATCAAGAATCGTAAATTTTGTGATTCAGGGGATGTCTTGTGAAAAACCATCAAACAACCTCATGCCCTTGTTGACCAACTGTTTGACAAAAACTTAATATCTTTTTCTTTCACGAACAGATAATTCGATATATACTCTTACTGTTTCCCCATATTCTCATGACATTTACTTATAAAACTCTACATGTTACTTGTAGAATCTGGTGGATGTCCATCACATGTTGTTTTGTTGTTTTGCTGTGAACCTACACAACTGGAAGCACTGCCTTGAGGCTGACGACGATGAGTAGTGTTGGCGCGTGCTGCGATGTACTCATCTTTCTACAGATCGCTGATGAAAGCAGCAAAACACCGGCAACATAATGGTCTTTACTGTAACTTGTTAAGGTCATCATCTGACATGAAGTCTATGACAAAATAACGATTATTGTTTTTTTTATATTTGTTTTTTTTTACATCAAGCAGAGAAAGTCAACTATTCGATCTTTTATGACTGGCAACATGTACCCATGATGAATGTATACCCTGGGTAAACACAGTGCCTCTCAGTTCTATTCGTCGTGCACGTTGTAGGTGGAACATGGGATACAACTCGTCTCTTCCTGACAACTTTGTTCTGCTCGAGTCCTATTCCTTTGGCGGATTTTTGCGCGAGCACTCGGCGCATCCTCACCTTGAACTAACACTTGTCTGTCTGTATTCTGTGTGTATTTACCGTGTGAGTGAGGACACAGACATCGTGCTGCACCTTATGGAGCTGTGGACACATCTCCCCTAATCTCATTCAAAACCTCCACTCCCCTATCTTCTGTTAGAGCATTAATATAAGACCCTCCCACGGCTTGTATCTTTCTTTCTTTAAAATTGTAGAGGTGGAAATAACAGTAGAATGCACTGAGTTTGTATGCAAACTCCTTATTCTCTGAGTTCGAATTAGAATTAAAACCTTCCTTGCCTGCTGCCTATACTCGTCAGTTTTATTCCTTCTCAGACTTTCTTCATGTTGTCCTCTTAAAACTTCTCATCCATTTCTATTTCTCCGTCACCTCCGTAAAGATCCTCTGAAGTTCTTTCTGTACTGCCTTCTGTGTCTCGATCCCTGTCCCCGTCTCCGAAAGCCTCTACTTCTTTTTGGTTTTACAACAGAATCTTCACATAAATAAGTCAGTTACAGTCAGGTAACATCGGAGGAGGTATCATCAAACACATCCCAATCTTTAGCCTCGAAGCTAGTCTCGCCGCCTGTAAACAGTCGTTGTCCCACTAACCTACTGATTTCATGGGAGGCACAGGCTGCAGGGGGGGAGGGGAGGCCGATAACGGGACACGAGGCTGACCCTGTGACCTCAGCCACCCACTGTACGCGTCCTTGACATCAGAGTGAAACAGGTCAAGCGTCCTGTCCCCCTGTGGGGCGCACGTCACGTGGTGTTGGTATGTCGTGAGGGTTTCAATATCCGAAGCCTGCAGCCGTTATAATCATCAGTTTGAAAACGTCCGTGGAAGTCACTTCAAGATCCAGTGGAGGTATATCATGTCGTACGCAGCTGGTGGCATATATATATATGATTGTGGGCAGATGGTAGTACATATATATATACATGATTGTGGGGAGATGCATAAGGTGACCAGACTTTTCGGGGGCGAAAGCGGGACACGTGCCGATGATGGTGTCGTCACCGTCAAAAAACGCCGAAAAAAGTGATTTTTAAAGACAACCGGCACATTTGATGGACTTGCCAGAAAGCCAAAAAGCGGGACATTGGGCGTCCCGCCCGATATTCAGGCGGGACACGAGGTCAAAAGCGGGACTGTCCCGCCAAATGCGGGACGTCTGGTCACCTTAGAGATGCATATATATGTGTCTCTGTATGTCTGCGTGAGAGTGAGCGAAAGTGAGAAAAAAATTAATAGAACGAAATAATGCTTGAACGGATGCAAAATAATTATTGAACAAAACTGGCATCTTATTTCACTATTAAAAATAATGATCTTTGTTGTTATGTGTTACAATTTCATTGGCTGGAAGGGATGTCCTTTCAGTGTACTCAGAGACTTTATTTATAGTCTGTGGTGTACTTTAGAAAGTTTGTCAGTTGAGTCGGGTGACGATGGTATCACACCGAGGGGGCGGTGACCGCAGGGTGATCCCAGCAGCCCCCCCGAAAAAAGCTTCTCTAAATTGAACTTTCGTGTCAGCATACAAATCGCTCTAATTTCCGTGTTTAAAAGATGTTTCACAACTGTTTTGATTTTTTTGTTTTTGTTTCTTTAAAGTTGACGCCTCGCTAAAATCTGTCTGCACTAATACAATACAAACAAAATCGATGTTGCCAGCTGATAGTGCCTTTCCTCGCTTTTATTATCAACTGCATCGAAAAATGCGATCTTCCCACTGCTACATCACAAAAGCCGAGTATCAGCATTTGATCAGCAGTCCACACAACGTTTGTATTGCAGTAGAGAAAAAATAGTTTGGAATATGGAGGAGAAATAAATCAACGATAAGAGTAATGTAGAATATAAATATCAGCGCGCACAAAGTAATTGTGATCTCTATCTTGTCCTCTGTTCTTGTCACTTCAAACAACGTGCAATGAAGCAGAACTAAAACATGTCATCGCTTTAATACCTGTTGTCCATAACATTGAAACAATCATTTGCTGTTAACTACATGGATACCCTTCTACGATTTTTTTTTTTTGGCCTCAAACTTGTGTAATCTGTAGACATGATTGCACGAAGCAGTGAAGGAGGACGAAGAGAACAAGCAGACCTGTCGAGAAGAGTTTGACTTGGGTTGAGACAAGGGAGGGAGCAGGGGGACAGTACAGCGGAGTGGACTTTACTGTCGGCTGCTTCTCTCCCTTGTGCATGTGCCTCCCTCCCCCCCCCACTGGGTCATCAAGGTCAGCGCAGGGCCACGTGTCCTTGTGATGAGCAGACGACACTTCCACCAAACGCAATTCTTATCGACTGCGTCATCACTGAGACCAATAACTCGCGATGCCGCACGCGAGAGGACAGGCGCGTGCAAACACAGACATTCGATCTCAATGAAGCTCTGAGCAGTTAGACAGCAGGCGGCCATGGGTGGTGCCAGACTCGCAGGCACAGGGTGCCGCACACATTTGTATCACATGTCCTGAGGTATTTTGTGCGATGTGAAATATTATATTCAAACCTTTCTAATATGTAGAATTTAGGAAAGTTGGGTCAGAACAGCATTTCAATCAAAGGGTTTACTTTCTGGAGAGTGACTGAGTTATGGGTGGGCACCTTGTGAAGCTGTCGGCACACCCCTCCTCTATAATCTCATTAAAAATGTCGACTTATTTCAACTGATAATAAAGAAGGGAAAGAGAAAGTGTATTGTGTGTAAGTCTTACCTACTATTCGGGTACTGTTGCTATTGTCATCAGAAGCATCGTCTTCAGGAGGCCAGAACACTAAGGACTATTTGTCAGTAGTTAGACATGTTGCTTACATTATGGGTAAATACTCACAACATTTTTATTTATTAACTTGATTAGCTAACTCATAGAAGTTAGAAATAATCTGTTTCCTGCGTGTTTGTGTGTGTGTGTGTGTGAACTGTGTCGTATAGGAAAACGCTGAGAGGACCGCGGGAGGAGCGTATCTGGGGAAGAAGCTAATCTCCCCCCCCCCCTAACACACACTCTCCGCTTTCTCCTTCTCTCCCCCCCCCCAAGCCTTTCTCTCCATCCCTCCCTTTGTAGCTACATCACATTGCAGCCCCACATGTACAGTCGGCAGGTCGCCATCAAGCACGCCTCAACGACGAGCAGCGTCACACGAGCTACGCACGTGCACGACAAGCGTTTGGCGCTCTCACTTCTCTCCGACAGATCTTGACGACGACGACAACAGCGCAGCAACATTACCACCGCCAGTCGCAGCGACGGCGCACAGCGGCTGACTCGCACCGACATCGTGGGGAGGCCCGCACACATCCCCGCACTGGAGTGGGCCTGTGTTTGTTGCCGCTTTTCCTCCCGACTTCCGGCGATCAGCGTGCATTCCGATACATAACTGTAGGAGATTGGGGGGGCACCGAGCGTGGCGAGCCCGCCAGGCGGCTGTACACAACTCGCCACAAACACCTCACGTGCAGCGTCAGTGCCAGTCGGTGTGTGACGTCATCGTGTGTGGTGCCAGGGGGATTTCTGGGGCGGTGAGTGGTCAGCCTTGTCTAACCGGCGCAGTGCAAAGCAAACCCTGACGGCCGGACGGAACTTCTACTCTCTAACCTTGGGATTAGAACATGGCGGACACTGGAGAGGCTCGCCTGCGAGTGGTGCAAGGGGGGAGTGGCAACTCTCCGCAAAATGGCCGACCCTCGTCGCTCACCCCAGTCGTCGAGGACGCCACGGACGGCTTATACGACACGTCGATCATTCACAAGGTGAGGGATGCCAGAGCGTGTGTGTGTGTTTGTCCCACGCTGTGCACGTCACTTGACGAGGGCTGTGTTGCCTGTCGTGGGGTACGTCACTTGGTGTGCGTCGTGTCGTGGTTGTCGGTGGAGAAAGCTGCAGCGACGGAACTCAGCCGCTCGATTTTTGCCGACTTCCTGCAGTAGAGTTCGATACGAGGTGCGCCAGGCTGACAGGCATTGTTAGCAAACATCAATGAGATGATGTAGTTGCTGTAGTCTGTAGCTCTAGAGTCGTGGTGTGTGTGAGTGTGTGCCGGGGGTTGTACCTTGTTACCTGTGGTGTTACTAGCCGGGGGTTGTACCTTGTTACCTGTGGTGTGCATTAGACGGGGGTTGTACCTTGTTACCTGTGGTGTATCTGGATACAGCTTATGAATGTGTGGTCGCTCACATTAGCATAGGTGTGTATGTATAGTGCGTACAACCTGAGTATAGTATGGAGGTATGCATTGTGTATGTGTGTATTATTGATGCAGTTTATCATACGTGTATGATATAAGTATATGTACCCATCTCATCCTTCTAATTGCTTTGCCTGGTATGCATGACTTTCAATTGAGAGAGAGAACAAAAATGAAGAAAAAGCGAGTAAAACACATAAAAAATACTTCAGAGCGAGAGACAGCTTGATTATAAACATAAATAGAAAGATGATGAGAGAAAGAGTTCGTGTCGGGGATCATTTTCACTCCTGTTTTCTGTCTTATTTGTTCCTTCCCTCGCTTTCTCTCTCTCTCTCTCACATCCTCTCTCCATTTTTGCATATAACATTGTGTGCTGTCCAATGCCTTGTCACCGAGCTGTTTGTTTTGGTGGTCCTCTGAGGAAACAACAACGTGAACAGTGCTTCACTCCTCCTGATGTTTCTTTCTGTCCTTTCCGTTTCTTACTGCCTTTTCACTCTTCAGACCCTCAGTGTTTGTTAGAACTGAAATCCTTGATTGGTTTGATCGACTTCGGGTTAAACGGACCCCAGTGGGTAATCCTGGCCCCTTACACCCTTTGCACAACACGTCTGTCTGTCTCTGTAGGTACAGGTTCCTAGTGCTCCCTGCAGGCCTGGTGTTTGTTTGTAGGAGAGATTCTTTTCTCTTCTCTCGTCAGTCGTCGCTCCTGAAGCACTCAGTAGCGGGATCTTTTCTTGTTCAGTTTATAACGGTCTTTACGCTGGAGTTGAGTGCTCCAATAATAATAATGAACATTTGTATGGCGCTTTTCCAGTGATTTGCTCAGAGAACTTTAGAGAAGTGACAGACCGATCTACTTAAACAAATCACTCACACCACACACCTACACTCTAGTGTAACAGACACCCGCTCACACACCCGGCAAAGGCAGACACGTTATGCACACCCATGGTCAGGACAGGGCCTGTGGGCCTGTGGGGCTGTGGGGCTGTGGGGCTGTGGGTGTGTGGGGCTGTGGTGAGACATTCCGTCTGCATGTGACGGCAGTCAGGGCTGTTGCTCAGTTGTCTGCCCCACCATCGCCTGTCCTGGTATTGCCATTGATTTGTGTCCGCCATTGATTGATGGCGCAAATGTTGCGCTAAGTGACGCGCATCCTAAGGAGGGTTTATACACATTTACCACATAGTCGCGACAATACAAATAAATAAATGCAAAAGTACCTCTCTGAAAATAATTATATATGCATTCAGTTCTAAATTATTATTTTTATATAATAATCAATGTTTAATTACTTTAATTGATGATAAATGAGATTACTAATAGCAAGTTACAAGTAATTGTGTATAGGATGCCATACTGAGGTTATCAGGTGTGTTCTATCGGGTTTAGCGAAGCCAAACTGTGAATCCCAGTAGTAAGTCGTCCACACGCTCCTCCCCCAACCCCCCCTACCCCGCCGAAAGGTGTCGCAGATGAGTTATCGCCGGATGATGAATGACTGTAGAGGCGGGCGCTGTGGGGCCGTGGACTGCTGGGCAAGTTGCGGGGGGTGGAGGCTGTAATGAGTCTCGAGGACTGAGATTTATGACCCCGCAATCACAGGGAGCTTAAGTGTGGTTTTATTTACAGTCGTGTAAGATGACATCTTTGTGCTTGGTTACTGTGCAATCACACATTGTGAGACAAAGTCGGTACACCACATTGTGAAAAGCACAGAGACAAAAAAAAAAAGAAGCAAAACACACGCACACAAACAAAAAAACCCAAACAAAAGATAAACTGACAGAATGGCAAAAAAAAAAAAAAAAACAACCAAACAAACCAAACAAGCAAAAAAAAAAAACAAAAAAAAACAAAAAAATCCAACCAACCAACCAGCCAACACTTATTTATTTAAATAAATCTGTCCTTTACGAAAACAAAGTTCAGTCGCAGTGGAGTGACTAAGGACAGACTGTGATAATGAAATGTGATGAGTGATACAGAGTTGCGCATGCTCACTGAAGTGACCCACACGGATGGCAGGGATGCAAGAATGTTAGCTGCTGTGACAGGTAAGTTGCTAGTCTCAGGTGTGAGAGGTACACAAAGCCGCTTTCCCAGGTGTAGGTCCGCAGTCTACGACATTAATCAACAGACACCGCGTCACTACGGGAAGTTTTGAGCAAGGAACAGGACAGAGAGAAGGAAGAAATGGAGACAATGGGTACATTCACACACACACACACAGGTATGTTAGTCAGGGACAAGTGAGGCTTGTGGTTCTTGTCCGCACCTGTAAGCGAGTGTGTGATGTTCGTAGTCTCCCCCAACACACACACGGGTAGTCTGGTGTGTATCTGATTTCCGAAAGCGCTACAACACATGAGTGAGCATGTAATGAGGGTGTTACAACACATGAGTGAGCCTGTAATGAAGGCATTACAACACATGAGTGAGCCTGTAATGAAGGCATTACAACACATGTGTGAGCCTGTAATGAAGGCATTACACGATATGTGAGTCAGACAACCTCTGTTGTCGAGGTGCGCTGTGATGTTCAATATCCAGGGAGGACATGCACTCAGTCCAATAGCATCTGAGCTGACAGCATGCAGACTGAATGTTGGACAAAGTGGACTCAGTCCGTACACCTGGCACACAACGATGATGGCATGTCAGGCCGAGTGGTGGTGCCATACATACATAGTGTGTAGAGAAAAATAGAGACACAGCCGCTGGCAGGTAGAGTGTATACTGGGTGTTTAGTCGCTGGCATTTAGAGCTGAGTGTACTCACAGCTGGAGGCATCCAGGGTGGAGATGCACTCAATACAGATGACCTGCTGAACTCAGACCTTTGATTACCCAACAGATTTTGTTACTTCAAATATCCATTGATCCCAAGTGCGCAACTGTCGGGCCGTCAGTCACTCATGTTCGAGCTCGCCAACGCTCGATGGGCGCCTTGTGTGCAGACGCTGGGCTGATGCTGATGCTGATGCTGATGCCACTGACAGTGAAGCTGGAGATAATCTTAACCTCAGCCGCTACACAACTCCAGTCCCAGGCTGTAATGTCTGTAATGGATGTGGCTCACCCACATGGGGGGGTTGAAGGGAGGAGTGGCATTGTTTGCCTTGCGCCGCGAATGTCGGCACGTGTTGAGGTGAAATCGTTACGATACATTGCAAGACATGGACACATGACAAATGACAAATCTTTATTGATGAGGGTAACAGAGTAGGCAAAGTGATGCCTTTTTTACATCTAGCCCTCGATCGAAGGGAAGGAAACAGAAACAGGAAAAATGTGAATATGTACAAATATCGGGGTCGTTGTCTACTTTGACAGGGATTTGTGGCGAATAAATAAGCAACATTCGCTTCTATGACATTTTTCATTGTTAGCAATGAATATTTACGTTGAATAGAAAGTATCTGAAAGCAGTCAAAGGTTTTCAAATGGATGTTTTAGAAAGGAAGAGAGAGAGAATGACGAGAGAGAGGGAGGTGAGATAGAAAATGAATAAATGAATGAATGAACGATTATTGGTAGGCATCCAGAACAGCACAATCATTAAAGCTGTAAAAAGTAATTGAAGGGAAACAAGACAACAAAGTAGCAACATGAACGATTACAAAGATGAAGCACATCTATCAATATTAATATTGTATTGTCATTAGCATCAAACACATGTCGAGACAATTATTTTTCACACAAATGTTTCCTGTTGAAGTAGATTATGTTGTACAACTGCATTTAACTGGTGACACGACAACACGATCTCTCTAACCCTCCCTTTCAAGTTAGCAGTTGGAGACTGATTACTGTTCTAGCGAAGATCGTGACTGACTACTGCTATAAGTAAGGTCGTGACTGACTGCCATTAGAACTAAGGTCGTGACTGACTACTATTCTAAGATCGTGACTACTATTCTAAGATCGTGACTAACTATAATATACTAAGATGCTGCTGCTGATTACAGACGCCTGATGCGCTGTATGTAGAGCTGGCACTAGAAGTAAATTAGTTTTCAAGAAGCATCAGGTGAGCGACCTCAGCATCTTGCTTAGCCGCCAGCCGCCGTCTGCCTCCTCGTCACCGAGAGCGCCTGGAGGGCGATAATAATGATGCAGTTGCTATTTCGCTCGTCCTCAATGCCATTCAGTGGGCATTCAGTTAGCTTGTGCCTCTTGACAATCACAGTCGTGCTGACTGAGTGAATGCTGTTCACTGCTGATGGTGGTCACAGTCACAAAATTCTTCACATTTCCCATCACAACGACGTTTGACATGGTTGATTAAAACCTTCTCTCTCCTCGGTATGTCAAATCTTGTATGTATGAAAGTGATGTACGGCACATTATGTCAGAAAATAAACAGCAAGACGGACACATTTCTTAGAAAAATATGCCGTACAATCTGGTAGTGGTAAAGTGTAGATAGACATTGGATGACAAGAAAAAGTTTGCCAGAAGAAGCTCAGATTGATATTCAAACTAACATACACAAATACCGGGGGAATGTAAACTTGGCTGCTATGGAAACATTGTGCAAGACAGAGGAAACAAGTTTGGTGACAGACAGGCCAGGGACGATAAGCACTGGAGGAGATCAGTCCACAGGATGGCGCCATTGCCGGACTTTGCCACTGGTCAGACACACGGAGCTAGCAGAGGAAGACATGTCTTGGCCAGTTCCTGCCATTTGTCTGCTGTACCTAGAGACAAACACAAGGTAAGGAAGGATGTTAAATAAAAAGCTGGTGGCACGCACCAAAGACAGATGCCAAGCTTACTTACTTACCTGAGCAGCCAATACAAACACGGCAATGACGTCATTGACAAAACCGTTAACACGGGGCATCAGCGACATGTTGATGCCAGATGTTTGATGGCAACTACTTGCCACAACTATGATTCCAACTGTTCCTCGTGTGATACCACGAATGTCTTGCCAATGTGAGTTTGACGATGTCCTTCAGTGTGATGACAACGTTGTCCGTTAAACATGGCTGACATTGGTGAGTCCAGTCGGAGGCAGGCCCGACAGTCGGAGACAGTTTTACTCAACAGAATCTATCAGACCAGCCGAAAGTGGTAATCTTAACGAATGGTGATGACAGTTGATGACATATGCGATGAATGATAACAGAAAGATATGCGGCGATAAAAGAAAGAGCAACCATGTTTTATTCATTTGCCCCTAGCCCTCGTCTTTCACAGGAAAGAAAATACATTTCTACAAGACTGTTACATAACAATCGAAACAAAACAAAGGGTTAGCCTTTAAGAAAACACGAGAACGACCAACTGATGTCCTCATCATTTAGATAGAAAGACGAAAACAAGCGAACCTGCACCATACCGTGTATGGTGTGAAACCAAGAAATAAAAATGACTAAGAAATAAAAAGAACAAAATGCCAAGCTTGGCTCCAGTTCAATAGTCAGAGGTCATGACCAGCAAAACAGTAACTAATGTTGTTGTTGTTGATACGAAGCAACATTTGTCTGTTCTGAGCACTGCAGAGATAATACTAACATCTGACAAGCTTTAGGTTGAATTGTTGTCAGAGGAAGAGACTGTTCTAGACACAGAAGACTGTAGACAGACTAGACCACCACAGACAGTAGACAACAAAGCCAGAGTAGACACCATCAAGGTGTGGTAACCTCGGGGGTGGGGTAGAGAAGCAGGTGTGAAATCAGTCAAATCAATTTGTCTTTTG
Source organism: Pomacea maculata (assembly GCA_004794325.1). NCBI lineage: Eukaryota > Metazoa > Mollusca > Gastropoda > Architaenioglossa > Ampullariidae > Pomacea > Pomacea maculata. Next base: position 127,926 of record SRHC01003283.1, on the reverse strand, counting down.
TCACTGAAATGTGAGGAAGATGGGGAAGTTCTCAGGGGCTATGATGGCGAGGATATTGATTTATTAAGTGGATCAGTCTCACGGAGTGAAGCCTCACATCACATACCCTCCATCGATCCCGACTCCAGACGTCATAACCCGCAGCGTGACCTCCTAACTTCCGGTGCACTTTGCGTGTTCGCTGCATCCGCCATGTTTAATTCCGTCTTGTTTATGATGTCTTAGCCACCCTATTGTGGCCAACAGAGGGTTGTCCGGTCATACGTCCACCCAGCAATGATGGATGCGGTTTGAAGAACCTTCTGGCCGAGAGTTTGGTGCTCCCTAGCTTGACGGTTATTGGGTCCGACCGTCCAACCGGTCCGAGGGCCTGTAACGGGAGGACTACACTTACCGCCAATAGGAATCTGATTTATCTGTCAATTTGAGGAAAGTGGTAGCAGAGGGCTGGACTTCTTGATGTGATCTACACTCAATGAACCACTCACGAGGTGCCAAAGCACCTAGACAATTAACCTTTTCTTGCTAATAGTTTATTGATGTGGCTGACTCAGGCGCGTGATGCCAAGAGGACAAAGAAGACAAGAGACAAAGTGGCTGTCGTTGATAAACGAAAAAAAAATGCAGTCTCTCGTCTCAGTGTCCGTGCGCACGGATGCTTCGCCCGCCAGGATGGATTGCACGAGCCACCAGCCAATCAATGAGCAAGAAGAACGGTCTGACCACGCGGACAGCAACTCAAGCATGAAAACCCACCCACCCCACCCCACCTACCCACCCCACCCCACCTACCCAGTAAAATCTGCCTGCACACCCCGCAGCTGGGTTGACTGACAGTCTTGTAGGGAGCATTGGACGGGGAATGTGGGGAGGCCGAGTTCCCCAGGTCAGACTCTGTGAGGCAGGTCGAGGCTCGGAACTTGCGGTGAAGCAAAGGGTTGCCATTGACAACGGCCGTTGATCGGCTCATCGCATTGCTGTTCACGTCTGTCGATGCTGAAGGTGCATGGAGAGGTGAGGTGTGAGGATGACAGGAGCTTGGTGCACTGTGTGCGTGAGTGCGCGCGTGCGTTTGCTAGTGGGCGTGCCTGCAGTGTCGCCGCGCATGCGCAAGTATCGAACGGAAAGTAGGTCCTTTGCATTTTTGAGGTACTTGAGAAATGTGAAAAGGGCACAGAGTGCAAAGTTGTCGCTGTGGATGACACAGGTGAGACAGGTGACTGAAATGTTGCCGACATCGAGTCGAAAATGACACAGATTAGCATTATTGGACTAGCAGGTCAATGGCATACGCTCCACGAAAAATTTGTTTGAGGACATCTCAGTGCCGATGACTTATCTAATTGGACAGAGAGCTCCACCTGACTTCCTAGTAAATCTTTCCGCGCGGCAACATAAACATCAAATGTCACTTAGTTGTATGAGCACTAGGACGACTGGAGTTCATCGTGCAACAACTCACTCATCAATGGGATGAATGCATTCCAAGTAAACAATAAAAGTTAATGATACAATCGTTTATTCAGCTTCTGATGATTTTAAAGAATGAATTTTTCTTCAGTGCTAGCCTTGTATCCAGGCCCGTTCTTACCCCCCGCGGGGCCCGAGGCATAGGGTATGTGCGGGGCCCTTGACACCACGATCGCCACGGTTGTTATTTAATGAAATGTGCGGGGCCCTAGGCAAATGCCTCGTCTGCCTGCCCCTAAGCACGGCCCTGCTTGTATCCATGTTTATATAACTGCTTTGTTTCTGTGTGTTTGTGAGAGAGAGAGCAGAAGCAGTCATCAGAAGTGACATTCCCTGTGACCTCTTGACCTGACAAGTCACCGGTAAAAAAGTGAGTTCTCAGAAACAGCCTCATATTCCCTTCGCTCTTCTTCAACACTCACAGTAAAAAAGTTTATTGTGGAAATTCAGTTACAGAGATTTTAGAGGCACAAAATGGCTTTTTTGCCGGTGAATCGTTGAGGCGGCGAATGCTCCTGCCATTGGCTCACTGTGATGGCGTCCAGCTTGCTGATTGGCAGCAACGAGTTCATCCATTCTTTACATCGGACACTTCATTGCCGCCCTCCACTTGACGACGAGCTGTTGGTGGAGTGGCCTGGTGTGTAATGAAGGTCTGCCAACCCCACAACTTGTTTTATTTACGCTGGAGATTCGCTTGAAAAGGGTTTTTGGCGGCTTGGACCCGTTTTTGAAAATAAAATATTCCAGCAAGTGCCTTTTCTTTCTCATTTCAGTAAGTAAAAGAAAAGACAAAGAAACTTTCCTTCTCGCCTTCTTTAAAAGCAACAACCGGATTCCTTTCGAGCCATGGGAGATGTCCCTTGTCATATTCGTTAGTGCGACACCAGGTCCATTCCCGTCTCCAGAAATATTCTTTTCACGTGACAGTTATCTCAACATCTCCTGCAGTCAGTCCATCATTCAGGCGATTCCACACTGCGGTCTCTTACTGTATAAATGCTAATTCTTCAGCCCTTGTCATCGATCGCTTATTTTTTCTTAGTTTCCCTTCATGCAAAGATCAGCTGAGGACTGTGTGTGCTCTCCTGTGTCTTTGTACACAATGTACACATGGAACTCTGGAATGCTGACAATGCTTGTAGAGGTCTTACAATATTTTCTTATCCTGTACAATAAAGTTTTGCGATCAGCAATAAAGGGGCGTGTTTGCTTCCTGACATTCTCACAGCACTTGGCGAGAGAAAGTTAGGCAAAAAGAATAAAATAAAAGGCGAAATGGAATTTGTCATTGACAACAGGGCGAAGACTGATGTGGAAATCGAAGAGGCGTAGCTGTTGAGGAGCCTGCTGGTCCTAATTGTGTCTTTTCTCTCAGAGCGGAAACGACAGTTAGTTGAGACTGGCAAGCAATTCCGTGGGAATGTTGTTAAGGGCCTCACTCGCGGCTGATGGACGGGTTTCCTCGGGTGGGCACAGGGTGTAACATCGGGTGGAAAAGTCTGTGCACATGTATGGGTGTCCAAACAGATGAACATCGCTGGCGCAGGCACACAGACCAACATTCACAGTTTTATGTTCCAGTGATGTACACAGCTGCCTCCAGTAGCAGGTTCTTACCTTTCACTCATTGCTCATTAAGCTCAGTCCCGTCCTGCCACGACCTCTAGAGGCCAGGGAAACTTTTTAAACAACTTTTTGTGCGCAAGGGAGTCCTTTGATCAGACTCCACACGTGTTGGAGAGGTCGCCGCTCAGTGACCCGTGATGTGGAGGAATCATCTGGTCTAGTGAGTAGTTCTCTCGTCAGACCCCAGCACCACAGCCATGAACTCCTCCAGCACGAGAGGTATATGTGTAGACTAAAGTAGCAGAAAATGGACAAGTTTGTGAACTGGGTGAGGGTGTGCCAGGCAAAGTCCAAGTTAGAAATGAGAAGTGTATCTCCACTTGGACTTCAGTGGGTGTCTCCAGGGGACGCTGCTGTCAAACGAACTTAACTCCGGATTTTCTCTTCAGCGACTGAGGTGATTCATTTTCTTCTTCCATCACTCCTTGTCTATACTTCACTAGGAAGGACTTGCCGCCGAGGGCTTTGCCATGACTGACCTAGCTTCACATACATCATATAATACATTACACACACCCATTGTGTATATTTATACACGCACAAATTCAAATGTGTACACGCACTTTCACACATGTTCACAGACACATTCTCTCATGGAAACAATATATACACAAATATGATCCGCACTTGTGTACAGACACGGTCTCCAAGAGAAGTGGCGTGTCTCCACACAGATAAAGCTGTTAACCTTAACTACCCTCGTCACGTGTCATTACTCCCCCTGTCTTCTCATTCATCTCTCGCTCCCTTGCCTCTGGCTTATCTTGGCGCTCGGCATTATCTCCTCTTAGTGTGTGTCGCGGAACGAGACAGGTGATGTGAAGATTACAGCCAGACCAGCTCAGGTCACATTCATCTTTGTCACACCTGTCACAGAAAGGATTTCCCTCCTGTTGCCGTCTCCCTCTCGGCCCGACAGACCCTCCCCCTCACATGGTGTCCTCCTCTCGTAGTCGCTCCTGGGTGGCCATGATACAAGCGACACCCAACGACGAGGTCCGTGAATCAACGACAGGATCAACGACTGGCATGGAGGATGCGGTGAACCTCCTGGGATGGCCTGTCTCTGCTCTCAGTTTATCACCGAGTGCTGCTGATGCTGATGCCCTCATCGCACGAACGAGCGCGCGCAGCGACACCGAGCTTGGAGAGGAGGACAGCGGAAACTCAAACGATGGTCTCTCGTGCTCGAGCAGATAATGGAGGCAGTAATTAAAATGGAATCTTGAGAACCTTTGATGACTAACTCGGACATCACAGGCTATGAGTAGGCGGACAACTTTTTTGTGTTAATAAATGTTTTTGTTGGTGATTGTCCCTGTTTTTGCGGGAAGAAATCTGGAGGCGCAGGACAGACCTCCCTGTGGACACCGGGTACTTTCAAGATTCGTGTCAACAGTCGCAGATGTTCTACCAGAATCAGAAACCAGTAAAGAAGTGAAAACAATTCAGATCAGATGTAGTCGTAGTTTAGTTGTGAGTGAAGACATGTCGTCTGTCGGGAAATTCCATGTGTAGATGACTGTGTCTCGGCACATCGCGTGTACACGTGGCATAAAGTCTCCTCTTATCTCTGAATTCTTTGCCGAGCTTTTAACATGATTCAAGACTTTAATTAAACATAAAAATTACAAGCCTGCCTAGTTTTTCCTTCAGTTTTATTTCACTCGGCTCCAGGCCCTAAGAGAACTGTAGCCTGCGGACCTCGTGCTCCCAGAACATTCTGGATGCAGCATCTTGTCTCTATTATCCATTGTCATCGTCAGTTCCTGGTGTGGAGCTGGATTGTAAAAACCCGGGTTCTGACCGTTAGCTTCATTGTCGTGAGAACAAAGTTTCTCGTTGTGTCACAGGCTCAGAAATACAATGTCACTCTAGCATCACACATTGAGATAATCACATCACTCGTGACATTTTCCGTCATGTCAAATTGTTTAGTATATCATTTTCAAACTTGTCAGTACATCAGACGATCATCACACATCAAGGTGATCACTGTTTCGTGAATGTTCTCGATGTCGTCTGCCAGTAGGTCAGACAGGCGATAGTTGGATAATACAGACTGTATTCCTGGGGGCTTGGTCTTGACACAGTGAGCCAGTCACATTAATAGAGCGAGCGAACGGCAATGAGAGAGAGATCCCAACCTCTAGCTAATCAAGTCATTTATTTCTTTGTGGAGACTGAAAACTGAGAGCAAAGCTAACGGAAAGTTTTTTTCTTTACTGAAAAAACAGGAAAATGCTGGAAAGTTGTAAAGGCTTCAGGCAACACGTGCATTCATCTCATTTTGTCAAACACGCATGTCATGTCACAGGTAGACATGTCCTCCTATCCCCGTGTACACCTCTCCAATGGAAGTTCGGCAAACGGCGCGGGTTGAATGGCGACCATTGGCCAAGAGCAGATGGCAATGTCTGGCAATGAAAGAACCTCATTGCTCACCACGTGACACCCACTGCAGGCCGGCCTGACAGCCAGCCGAGAGAAAGATGTCTGCTTGTCTGTACTTTGACAGACGTTCGCGAATGTTCTCCGGTGTTGGATCTGTTTCCCTGTCTGAACGTCTCCATCACGTGTCTGTGGCTCTGGCAGCTCCATTTAAACCGAGCGACGTCTTCCTTCCTCGCCGAGGTGTCTGGAACCTGCTGAGCAGACGTCAGTCAGCCGAGCGTGTGTGAGGGCGTGTTACGTGTGAGTAATGCATTACCGTGTGTGACGGTGTGTTACGTTGTGAGTAATGCATTGCCGTTTGTGACATTGCATTACGTTGTAATACATTACCGTGTGTGAAAGCGTGTTACGTTGTGAGTACTGAATTACCACGTGTGAGGGCTTGCTCCGTGTGAGTAATGCATTACCGTGTGATGGTGTGTTACCTTGTAATATATTACGTACATAGACACCTGTAGATGAAGCTGGCTTTGCCATGCAGAATGTAAAAAAATGTATTGGGAAATAGTTTTACATATTGCTAATAAAGCTGTTTAATTCTTAAAAATTAAGTAATTAATTATGATTGACAATTAATTTTTATAAGCCTCAGAATACGGAATTAGAACGATCACGTAGCTGTGATTGTTACGTTCCTCTCGGTTCACACTTTGTCTCATTCATGTCATGAGACCGAGAGCAGGTTAACCCAAGCGCAACATTATTTTGCATTTGGTGGCGTGGCCACACCCAGCCCCAGCATGTGAGTGAAAGGCACTCACTCACAGTTCGCTCGCCAGACGCGAGGTATTGAAAATTGCAAGCATTAGCTGGGTTGTGGGCAAAGGTCATCTCATCGCCAGCCTCTCACCAGTCCACGGGCTGCCAGAGCATCCCTCCATTGCCATGTGTGACTGTCGCAATGGAGGCGACACCACAAGTTAAACATTGCAGTTACCGTGGAGAATGTTTAGAGAACCAAAGTTCTGGAATCTTGTCTGCCCGTGCACAGTGGCCATCTAGTCTATGTAACCAGAGTGACCAAGCAGTGTGTCGCCCCATGCTGTCACTATACATGTCTGATAGGTAATTAGAGGATATATTATATAATTAGAGTATACTCGTGTTATCAGACTACCTAGCCAGCATGATCGCCATCCAATCAAACGCTCGGTTTGTCTGAAGTCGGAGAGTAGCGGAGTAAAGGATGAAGGTGGCAGACTGTGTGCTATCTGTGGTAGCACCTTGCCCTCCGACAGACGAGACCTCCACAGGGTGGAGTCATGTAGACTAGTTTTTGCCGAGCGATAAAACAGAGCGCGCGGTGTGGGATGGGAAGGCATCTGCAGTGAGGAGGACACAGAAATGTTTGGTTCCAGGCCCAACGTCAAAATCGATTGGTGGCGAGTGATCTCCTCCTTTCCACCCCCTCTGACTCCCCCCACACTCATGGTCAGGTCTGGGAAGACACTTTGTGGAGCAAAGTACACTACCTTAGCGCCAGAGGGCGCAAACCAGTCTGAGATCTGATTGGCTAGCCACAGTCAGACATGTTTGGTGTTGTCCCTCAATCTGAAGTCAGCAACATACTGTGTCCACCCCTTTCACGTTCTACCTCATTCCATCTCGGCGTTGGCTTTTCCCTTAGTGCCACCCTGGAAAGGCAGTGCAGTCACGTGGCCAAAGCAAACAACTAACCCTGAGTTGATTGACTGTTGAGTCAAACAGGAGTTTAAGCTCAAAAGAGAGAAGAATGCTATAAGAACTTAGAGCGTCGTTAGCGGAGGGATTAACCCTGTGCGCGTATTCGTAATCGTAAGAGTAGTGTATTGCTCCTCGAGGACGGATACGCTAAGGATACCCTGAAGCCAGGCACCCTGATCCTACCTGGTGGTCACTGCAAACGTCCGTCTCACCTCCTCACAGGATGGTTATGTTCTCGGTGTGGTGAGATTTTTATAGGCGCCGTGTTTTCTCGAGCTCCTGCCAAGGAACCAAACAATCCGTTGGAATGTGTGTTGTCAGCCATTGGACAATTTGAACGAATCCGTCATCCAGACACGTCCAGCGCTCGTTGATCCTAAAGCAGTCGTGTTCCGTCACAACATGAGACCACACACGTGTGATCACCTGTCAACAGTTACTGGAGCTTGAATGGGATGTGTTTCCATACTCAATATACCCACAATACTCACCAGACCCACCATACTCAATATACTCACCAGACTCACTATACCCATCATACTCAATATACTCACCATACTCACCATGCTCAATATACTCACCATGCTCAATATAACCACCATACCCACCATACTCACCTAACCTTGTGGTGCCAGACTTCTCCTTGTTTCACTGACTTCTAAACTCCTTGTGTGACATAACGTTCAGTTCAGACGAAGCTGTGAGTCAACACCTTGCTCAGCTTTTCGCCGATGAAGACAAGTCCTTGTATGAGCGAGGAATTATGAATCTCATTGAAATGTGACAAAGGGTTATCGAACAAAACGGCCAACACATCATTGGTTGATCCTGTCTTGACTTTTCCGACAGTCCAGTGTTTCGTACTGAGGTCCACCAGGCGTCCGTCACTAAGTAGCAGCCACTTGTCGGCTTGTGGCAGGACCACAGGACCACAGGACCACAGGACGACAGGGCGACAGGATCACAGGTCCACAGGATCACTGGACCATAGGATCACAGGATCACAGGATCACAGGACGACAGGACCACAGGACCACAGGACGGAGACAGTTTTCCAGGACACGGAGTGGGTTCCCACAGGAGTCCCCCCAAACTCAGTTTCTGAGTGAGCAGCCAGCTTCAGGCCCAGAGTAACGAGGATGACCCGCTCCATTACCTTCCACATTACTTTAGCGTTTAGTGCCATACGAAGGCGGCAAGCTTTCAGCTTCCGGGTCACGAGGTCAACACATGATGTTTCTGTCAATGTCATTGTTCATAGCATAGCAGATTTCGGCGAATATTCTTATTTTTCTATGCACGCGCTTGTGTCTTGCTCTTTGTGTCTGTTCGTATCTGTGTGCATACGTTCACATTCATACAAGTCCGCACGTTGGTGACTATTTGTCCGTGTGTCTGTAATCTATTCAACAATGTATGTGCATTTGTACGTGTGCACATGTGTAGTCTCGTTCTTATATATATAACAATGTGTGTCAGTGACATAAATAGGTGATCTGTAGGCAGAAATCCATCCACCCTGTCACTCGCCCAGCCGCCCAGATGGCCACATAAAGGTCATAGAGTGCACACACACACACACACACACACTTCACTAGGACACCAACACTCAGGTTGTCATGAAGGATGCTCAACATCAACTTTTTCTTCTCCGGAAGCTGAAGTATTTTTCAGTCTCCTACAGACTTTTTCAGCCGTTGTACAAATGCCACACAGAGTCCTTGTGGTTGATAAGACTGCAGGACAAGAACTGTTTGGTGTTGTGTACTGTATTTCACAGATCTTCCACTACACACACGCACACACATACACACGCACACAGAGTACCAGATCGCCCCCAACACACACACACAGTGACAGACCGCCAGACGGCGGAAGCATTCACCCTCCCAACCTCAACAACAACAACACCATCTCCATGTCGGACTGTGCAAGGGTCAGGGCTTTTCATCATGACAACGAGGATCGAGTTTCCTGGGTTCACATCTCGTCTCGGGCACTCTGTTTTTTCTGCCTGCGGCACTTGCTGAGTTGCCATGATATAATTGTAGCCGCTGGCACGGCAGTGAACACAAAATTTCCATTCTTTTGCATATGGATTTCTCGCTCATCTTTCGTCATGCTAGTCGGAAAACATGGTCAGCAACAAGCTCAGGAGGGCGAGACAAAGAGGGTGGTGATGTGGCGATCATGAGGAGTGTGCGTGTGTGTGTGTGTTTGGGGGGGGGATAGTACGGGGGGTGGTGGGGTAGTCAAACTAAAAAAAGACAGAATGTGGCTGAGACAGGACTTCATAAGAACACTTGTCTGTGGACCGACGGTTGTCGCGACTGACGAAGAAGTTGTGAGCCATGTGGGAGTGCTACAGTTCCTGTGACTGACTTACTCCTCCCATGCTCCTGCATAAACCAGTTTTGATGTCAGACATGTAGAACCACCTGACCACTCACCATTCCTTTATCATTGTTCGTGCACACATTCACAGTTATTAAAATAAACATTTTTGCCTTTTTCTTCTCGTCGTGTTTGGGTAGAGTCGAGAGACTGAATAATTTTCATAAAAATTCCTTGTTGATAGCTCTCCATTATCGTTGCCATCAAGCGGAGGGTGCAGTCCCCCCCCACAGCAAGGAATCTGACAATCAGTGGAGAAACGAGGTGTTTAAAAATTAATACGATGGAATCGATGAATTCTGCTGCTGAATCCAATGAGAAAGGCGATAGTTTTTCAAGGGACAATAACGATTTGTCTGCACTGACACGTGTGAAATTACACAGTTGGCACATAAAAATGACTAATGATGACATGCCAACTTTCTAACTGCCAGATGACAAGAAGTGAGATGCCAGCAGCAAGTTTGTCCAGGCGATGTCTGTGGTGAACACACTCACAGAATGTCAGACCAGTTTTCTGGAAACTCCAATGCCGGTGAGTGGTGATGAATGCTGGATTCCAAGTTAAACAAGTTAAACAATGGATGGATGTCAACACAGCCTTCAACTTGGCGATAATTGAGTTTCGGCGGAGGCTGCTGCGGCACAGAGGGGGTCACAGGGTGCACAGGAAGTCGTCTTTGTGGAAGCAAATCGCGTGTCCATACATCTGAGGTGGTCCACATACCTGTATATTGTACAAATGGTGGTGCTCTACATACCTGTATATTGCACACATTGTGGTTGCTGAAGTTGATGGTCAGGAGGAGAACATGTGAAGAATATATACAGCAGACGACAGGTGTGGAAAGGTCTTGTGATGACTCCTGAAAATGGCTTTATTGTAGGAAGCTGGCTGGTTTTTTTTAAAGGACACTAACATAATTCTAAGAAACTACGTGAATGTGCATATTGTATACAACCAGTGGCAGACAAGGGGAATCTTTCTCTCTCTCTCACACACACACAGAGCGAACGCTGTAGCATCGGGAAAGAAAACAGAGAGAAGAGGGTGGAGAAAATACCAGCAAGGGCTAACCTGTTACTGTAGGTATGTTTGAAAGAGGTTTTAGGTGTAAGTACGAAAGGATGTATCGTGTGCACTGTAGGGAGAGACAGACAGCTCCCTCCACACACTGGGTCAGTGACAGAGAATGAGCGACCTCCCAACCTCTCCAGTCTCAAATCACAACAAGCTGCTGATTACAAGTTTTCTACAGGATGTTGTGCATACATCTACATCTCTACTCTTGTGATGTTAACGGTTGTATGCTGGAAACATCCATCTTCCTTTCTGTCTTTTTGTTAACATTTAGCTCTGTTCCTCTTTATTTCTCTCGTCCTTCCTGCTTGTTTTATTTTGTTCCTGTTTTTTTTTAATTTTTGCTTTTGCGTCGTTTCATTGCCGTGTTTTATTTCTTTGTTTTGTTTAGGTTCCCCCTTCCCCCTGTTTGCTCAATCCGTTTACTGCGAGAAAACAAACCCGTGTTTACGAAGCCGAAATTCAGTGAATTGTCTGAAAAGTTTCCCACCGATATCTACCCCACCCCCTTGTCCCTATTCGCCCCTCCAACACCATCGTGCCATGGGGCTGATGTACAGACAGGAGGTTGATGTACAGACAGGAGGCTGATGTAAGACCTGAGGTTGATGTACAGACAGGAGGCTGATGTACAGACAGGGGCTCACTGCACACATCACCGACTCACACTTTCATCACCACCCTGTATGCATGAGTGCCAGCGGCGACTACCAAAGGTTCAAACACGCCGGTGAGCTGATGGCTTCCTGGCTGCTGTTGGCGGCGATGGAAATGTCAATATTTCCCTCCCCCTCGTACACACTCCTATTTTCCCCGGCAGCACTGGGTGATAAAAGTTAAATCTTTGATGACCACGACGAGAAGCTTTGCTGGCGTGTTAGCGACTGGGCGAGCGGAGGACATGGAGGGAGGAGTCCTCGGAGCTTAATGCCCGCGTTCCCCCGAAAGTCATGTACTCAGGTTTGAAAGCTTTGCACCTTCCATTTTCAGCACTTTCTTAATGCATTGATGAATGAACCTCTGACGAAATATTAAAAGGTTGGTTGAGAAATTATTTACAAAAAGGTTGTACAAACATTCAAATGTTGAAACACAAAGTGTCCAATATGTGACTACATGGCAAGTGGTTCTTGTCAGTCACTCAGGATTGTCACGCGCCGTCCGTTAATGACCCCCTCACCTCACTCCTCTACCTGTGGTGTCGTCACGGGTGGTGGAGTGAAACAAGAGAGATAAGAAGCCGACATGACTATACATTGTAATCTGTCGTCTGCTGAACACAACAGGGTGTGGGTATCTCGATGAGTCCATCTCTGATGTTTCGGAGCAGTTGTTTGTCCTATTTTGCCCTCCATCCTTCCAGTGCTAGGATGAGGATGCGCGTGCCACCAAACGCAGCAGGTAATTGCTTGCGGGAGTGGGGCTGACAAAAAGGACAGGAGGAGTAATGGATCCCACATTCCATGGATCCTGATAGTCCCCAGCAGCGCATTGCACTACACTATGACAGGACAGTAGAATAAACTCAGTGGTACATAGAGAGCTACTACGTCACTTCCGCTGAAGGTCCTGATACAGATTTCTCTGAGTACACACGCTGAGAAGTGTTTGTTGCAGGTGAATGAGTGCCGAGTGCTTAGCCTTTCCGGCCAAGGGGTCAGGGTATATTTAGAGCCTCATCAGGACTTCTAAAGCCCGAACAAGAGGGCCTGGGGCATGAATATTTCAGTCTCGAGAGTCAAGCAGTCGATAATTTCTACACGGAGTCGGCATCGATCTCAAGGAGGGAATGGCGGGGCGACTTGTACACACAGGTCAGCTTTGATTAGGCGAGCGGACAAACTCACAACTGCTTCAGTGAAGACAGGAAGGAGGACGACTCAGGCAAGATCGAGAGAAAGACTAAAATACGCTCTTATTATTGTTTGCACCACCGTCCTAAACACTACATGCACCTTTGATAATGAAAACACAGAAAGATGACTGAGGATGGTAAGAAAAACGAGGGAGATGATAATGCAAACTCTGCTGCAACCAAAACCCGCAAAGACTGGGGTAGTTATTTTCCGACATTGATATGTTCTTGAGTGTAGATGAAGAGACAGCGGCCACAAGGCTGTGGGCCTCTCTGACTGGCCACCCTGACTTAATTAACACTATTTTACACGGTGAGAGTGAGCACGATGCTCGGTGACAGACGCACAATTTACTACCATTATTAGCTGCAAGAGAAAGCAAAGAAAAAATAAGGATGAATGAATGAATAAATTAATCAGTCGATTGACTGATCAGTCTTCCAGCCCGGCAACTCATCCATCCATTACTCTATCCACCCCGACCCACCCAATATTCACAGCAGCAGTCCGGACATTCACTGTCCGAGGTAAGAGCTCGATTTATTATTCCTGGTAGACTGACAAATGATATGTCAACATTCCACTTCCTGTGCAAGACGCCAGCGATGGCACCAACCGCTGGACGCCACGTCTTGGAGAAGGTGGGCTCACCGAGTGGGCCACCCGAGGGTGTGGAGGGCCCTCACGTTGTGGTGCCACGGGGGCAGGGGGATACCCGCCGTCTTTCTCAGTCTTCAGGCGGGGCGCCACTTCTTTCAATCCCAGTAAACTACTTAACGACGACGACAATAATCCAGCCTCGTTACATCGATCGTCGTGGCTCCAGTCGTCGCTTGGTGCCGGGGCTGCAAGGGGACCTGATGACAAGAGGAGGGGCTGGGAGGGAGTTGGTCCGTTACCTCATTACACTCTAGCGAAACTAGTTTTTGTGGTTGGTGTCTGTACGTTCACACCCGGCAGTAGACAGGAAAACAACAGAAATACAACTTTAGTGTATTTAACGGGTTACATTTGTGTCTGTATTTAAATATTTAGATTGTTTATTTTGGATATCACTTGAAAGTACACACAAGCAAATACACGAGTATACAGTAGTTAGAATACAGGAGAACGAATTAATATAAGAAAACGAAGTAACAAATGCACTTTATTAAACAGTGATCCACTCGCACGTGTGTGACAGGAAACCCACTTTTTACCATTCAGATATATTTCTCTACATTTCGAATAAGACTGAAAAAAAAAACCTTTTAAAACTTTCCCTGCTGGTGTGAAATGGCCAGAAATAATTGGTCCTAGAAGCTCTCGGTAATTTTCAGCTACATTTTTTGAAGGGCTGACTCATGCTCTTGGATAAAAAGCTTTGGTGAAACATTTTTCTTACATGCTGTAAGCCTGCCTGGAGTTTAGCTGAGGTTCATCTTGGGGAGTGGAATCTTCCTCCATCTCTCTCTCTATCTCACTTTCAGCTGTTTACTGTCTGAGCTTCTTCGCCGCCATTGATTCCCAGCGAGCCCTTGGAAGGGACATTGGTTCCCTGGGATGGAACTGCAGTTCCTCCACATACAACTGCCCGAAGTTAGAGGAGGCTGTCCAGCAGATAATCATGGCGGAGATGGAGAAATAAAACTAAATTGCTGCGGTCAGAAAATATGAAATGTTCTAAAAGTTGTTAATGGATCCATTTAATACCGATCATGGCAAGCGTATCACTGATAGTTTTTAAGTCCCTTATTCGATTCTGAAGGATATTTCTTTCCCTCCTGCTTAATAGGCATTAACGAATGTTAGTTCAATGTATAACATGCAGTTTGTACAATGTAGGTATACAGTGAACTCAAGTATGTTAATGCTTTTTAAGAATGAGACTAAGAAATATCCTTTAATATAATCAAATAATCAAGAGAGAGAGAATATTAAAAACTGCGAGAGTGTAAGAGAGACAGAGCGATACAGAGAAGGAGAAAATGGACTGAAGGAGTGAGAAAATAAAGAAGGTAGGCAATGAGAGGGTAAAGGAAATAAGATAGCGGAGATAGAAAAGAGCAAATAAAGGATGAGAAAGAGAGAAGGAAGAATAAAAAAAGAAGGGACTGAGTAAAAAAAACATAAACAAAAGAAACAGATGGGAACAGAGAACGAGAGAAAGAGGACAACACCGTAGCGGAAATAGAAAGAAGATAGTGAGAGGAACCAAGCAAACCGTTCAACAACAAATAAAAGGTTGCGACACTAGAGGGTGAGCAGGGAGGAATGAGAGGAGAGAGGAAATAGCAGGGAGGGCAGGGGAAGGGTGGGTGATGTGGGGTGCACGTGCTGTTGCGTGTTTGTCAATGCACTTAACCAGGCCGTTGGCGGGAGGTACCCGTGTCCAGCCTCACTCCAGAGTATCTCTGCCTCGCGCGCCATGAATTTCAACGGTCAGCTACTCGCCATCAGGAGCTCGACTCTTGACTTCTGACAAAACCTCCAAGGCCCTACATACAGATATATCCAGAGAGCATCCTAACACTGGTGATAGCACCAGACAGCATCCTGACACTGGTGATGGCACCAATCGTCCACAGTGTCAGAACTCTCCTTGACTGTATCTTGAAATGTCAATGTAATGGATGGACGGAACAGGGGATGTGAAATGCTTTCCATGTTTTTACCCAGAAGCCTACTTTTTGTCACTCTCAGTGGCTATGACCTGCTCACGGGTCAGCTGACATATTGGAGGATGACCTAATATTATGTCAAGGTGTATTGCTTTGGAATGTTCGTATGCACGACGAGGGGAAAAATAGGGAAAAGGATGGAGAGAGGACATAAATCAACGAACGAATTAAAAAAGAAAGGAAATAAGAAAATGAAAAAAAGATGAAAGCCACGTGAGTTTCATACATATCAAGATCTGATTCATGCTGTGAGCAAAGTAGATGAAATGCACGAGGGTTTTATATATAAATAATACAAGATGAAATGCACGTGGCTATACATATATATATATACAAAATCGATGAAATGAAGGTGGGTTTAATATATATAGAGAGATACAGGATCTGTCTTTTCTATATTTTATTGATAAAAGCACTTTGTCTACAATAAGAGTACGAGAACCTACTATGTCTAGATACATGGAAAGAGACAGGGTGGGAGGAGAGAGAAAGGGGAATGGGGAACTAAATACTGACAAGTTCAATGTGAGGTCAACAAGCTTTCTATATTGATTCCGTTGGCGGCGAGAGCGAAATCAAGATGAAAATTAATACAAAATCATTAAATAGTTTAATAAAATATTTTGATATAAAGACGGTTGAACTGAGGGCAATGGCGTCCTCCATGATTCTTCACCTTGATTGCCTGTCCTTCAGATTCATCGTCGTGAAAGATAATCACTGCTCGCAGTTTGTCACAAATGAGGAGACAAGCCAACATTATCTCCTACAGACAGACGGAGACACAAAACTCGAATTTCTGAGATTGTCCTTATTGAGGAAGAATGTTGTTGTTTTGATGACAAACTAGTGCATGATTCCTGAGGTAGAAATAGAACAGTAGTTGGTTGGATCACAGAACTTGCACGATTGTTACAAAAGGAACGGCTTCTGTGATTTTATAGAAGTCAAAATATTTTCTTTCAAGCTGGAAGCGTAAGCATGAAATAAATAACAAAAGACAGCAAAATATCTGGACTTCTATATTTGAGAATAAAGAATCCAGACATAAAATGTTTTGACTTTTATATTTGACGGCACCACGAGTAGGGACTGTTATTTTGTCAGTCAGTGACTGTCAGCCATTCATCCCTCGAGCATTGAGTTTACCTCCAACTGTGGCCGAGAAGATTTCTCACACTTTTGGGTCTTGCAGCTTTGACAAATAAAAGTCGGGAATTTTGAAGTGGCTCATCCTCCCAAGCTTCGACTCCAGGCTCCTTAACACAAGGTCATGGTCTCTGTCTGGATATGTCCTCTTCACCCTCTTGGTGTTTGATTTGAAGCCTGTTTATTTAGAGGATTTATTGACAACTTTACAAAAATAAAAACAAAAAATCTGTCGGCATTATGAATTTCCATTAGTGGAGGAAAGTGGTGTCGAGAGAAGAAAGTGTTTGGCTGCCGTACATTAGCACTTCAACTCCAAGTTTTTGTTTTGATTCTCAGTAAACGCGTGTGAAAGCACGATAAACATGTTTATGTTAGCCTGAACACGAACTTACACTGCGACTACGGAAATCTCTTTGTTTAACCTCGGGCTAAATCATGTTGACCCTGACCTCAGCGCGTGCTTCTGTCCGTTAATGTCTGCTGACCTTTACATCAACACATCTTTACCGAGCTTCTCTGTAAGCTTTCTCTCTCTATGTATATATGCTATACAATGCAATAACGCCTGTTTACTGTTACCTAAATAGATGTTTACCCTGTTCTTAGACGATTGGTTCAAAATACACGTTTACACAACAACTTCACAGGTTTTCTACAAGTGATCGAGTCTGAGACACTTCACACAGAGCTGCACTCACTGACTGCTTGACATTACAAATCTTATGTTCAACGACAGATACTCAGGAAATATTGGGGCTCGTTAGATGTTAGAGGTCTTGGAGATACCTTGGCTTAAAATGACAACGACTGGGAAATAAATACATGTTTATATGGCAGAGTGACCCGAGAAACTCTTTGTAATTACAGAGACCAGAAAAATTCATAAGGCTTTCAATCTTTTAATGGGAGAAAACCGTCCAGCACAAACTAATATTTTCAGGTTTATGCCAATTTCTGAGGCGCAAAGGTTTTTACTTCCATTACGAAGAGTTTTGTGTAATTAGGTTGTGGCCCAAATTCCCCTGCTGCCATTTTTGCCTCCTTCATCCCGGCAATCATGTCCATGGTCCGCCAGGAGGGATGTTGGCCGCCAGCGCTCGGTCCTCCTGCAGCCGAGCTTCAGACTCGGGCAACGAGTGGCAGCATGAAGCGGGTGTCAGTCCAGGGTCGGGTATCGAACGCCATCAGCAACAAAGGCCGCAGAAAGTTTTATTATTGTGAGGATATTTATAGGCCGCATCATGAATATATTTGTGTTAGTCTCGCAAGCTTCGTTGAGAACAAAATGCCAGGACCAGGAACCGCAATCAAACATTGGGAGGCTGGTTGTAGATGGAGACTGGCGGCAAGGTCTGGCACTGGCAGGATGGGGAGATCACACCACCCACATGAGTCATCAGAAAGTTTGTAAGGATTTAAACACGGTTATACATTTCTGTTCACAAATCGGTTATAAATTACGATGATTGTACGATTGCTGCAAATGTGGTGTGAATGTATGAGGACAAGGAGACACCATTAAGAAACGGGAACAATTTAAGACAGGTATAATCATGAAACAATTAGAGATCACCAAAAGTGCAAAACAAAGTCTCATTGTGGTGGTGACCACCAGACTACAAACTGTCGGCGGCCTGTGAACACTGTGTACCCGGTGCCAGATGTCGTCTGTGTGCCATTATTCAGTTGTCCATGGTAAGTGCACTGACCGTATTATTGAGTTCCAACATTTTAGACCACTCTGGCACAGACCTTGGGGTACATCGGCTATTAATAGCAGCAAATGGTGGAAGCTCGGTGTGTGTGTGAGGGAGGGGGGGGGAGACGGAGAGAGGGTTTAACTGGACCTGAGGATTTTTACAGGTTTGGGTAAGGAAAATAGTATTTACAATAATTGTTAAACACATTCTAACTCAGTTTCTTTCATATCATAATCTAGTTTATTAAAGTATTCGGCATAAAACACAAACAAACAAACAAACAAACAATTCTGAACAGACAATGGAGAGAAGGCAACTACCTGTTGCCATGTCTAAACTACTCCAGACCTCTCTCAATAAGCAGAGACTGCGAAAGCCATTGAAGTTAATAGACTTTGTGAAACAACATTTGTGACAAAGCAGACACCAGATGACTGAGCATCATGGGAAACACATTTTGTAAATGGCTCGAGTGATCTTAAATACAAATGTCAAAAGTAACCTTTAGTTGGATTTCCCTATTGGCAGAGAATGACACATCACACCAAAAGGTCTTGTATCCAACTCGGCTTTTTCACAGAATGGAGCAGAATTATATGATGTTTAGTGTAATAGAGAAAATGTTTTTAGACAGTTTTCATTACTTCACCGAGACAAGGACAATTTACTGACTCGCATGGGAGGGATGGGTCAGTGGTAGCTGGACCAGGCAGCTTGTGATGGCTTGCTTGACTATCATCGAGCATTTACACTGTTTCTAATTTACACTACAGTTTTACTAGTCTTGTTGACACATTGGATACGGGTAGAAGATTATCTTGATTATGGACAGTTTTTTTTTCTCCATGTCATTGTGTGCGTGTCTGTACTCTTGACACTTGTTGAGTCACCTGCCACTCTCCTTTCACACGGCCATGTTTTGAGACCTTTACATATGTACATGTAGTTCGTGCTTGAAGTTATGCTAATTATTTCTGTCTGTTATACCTTTTTTGTATTTGTGCTACTTTCCCTTAAAACCGACGAAGGGTCTTAATGAGGAGGCGACTCCACGCAGCAAGATGGCGGATTGAACAGAAAAAAGTTCGAACTGCTTAAACTTGTGCGTCTGTAACCTCCATTTGTGTGGACATAAGTTTAATAAATGGAAGAAAATGAATCCGGATAAAATAACCCGCTAATTGTTCTGGGGAAAAATCCTTCACAGAAGCAAAACCACGGGTTATTGATGGAAACAAAAGCATGAAAGGTCAAAGAGCAAGTTGTGTGACTGTTGGCACTTCCCCTCCTCCCTACGCACAACAATAACAAAAAATGGAGAAAGGAGAAATAAAAGGCTTAGTGTGATTGAGGCTTTACATTGCAAATGAAGGGAGATGTGGCGTGGCCTTTACAAGGTGGCGAGGTTACACGCGGCACGTGCGGCGGCGGTTCAAGATTTATGTCACCGCACTTTTTTCTGGGCTGAAGAAAAGCTAAAGGTTCAGCTTCTTTCCTTCGCCATTGATTTTCTGCATTGAAGCAAAGTTTAGTGCAGCCTCGTCTGTTTATTTAGCTAATGTAATGACAAGCAGCTGATTGAAACAGTCCTTGAAGACTGTGATTGGAGGACTTGCTGACACTGAATATTGCTATAGTCACACACACACATATTATCTCTCTCTCTCACACACACACACACACACACTCTCACACACACACTCTCTCTCTCACACACACACGAGTAACCACAAAGGTTACACATCTGCAGAAACACATCTACAATCATGTAAAGGAATCAAAAGTGAACTCATCGCCACAAAAAAAACAATATTAAAGTAAATTTTCAAAATAAATATTGCATGGATAAAACATTGTCTAAATTAACTATAGAGAATGTGAAAGGGCTGTACAACTTGACATTGCTAAGAAACTATTTCAGACATATGAAGACTCAATGTATATTTTGCTACTTTAACCCCATCTTCGCTAATTAACCTTCTTGTTCCATACATTCTTGACCCGCTCCATCCTGTCTGCTCTCTTCTCCTGAGCCTTTGATCCTAGTACCCCGCCTCTCTGTCGACTACCCTGACTGCTGCTCTCATCATCTTTACAATAACTACATTGTGTTAGGTCTGGATTCACCACCTGGTCTCTGCCTGTGTCTGAAGTGTCCTTGTTCTGTCCACAGTCGGCCTTCTAGCATCTCGTAAAAAACAATTCTCAAAATGCTTGAGGCTGATTGGTCTTGTCTCATGGATCCTACTTTTTTGGAATTCCTTGCTTCTCTTCCTTGTTTTGTGTTTTCATTTTGTTTTAAGAACTGGAATCAGGATTAAAAACACATTTTTGTCCGCTAGTTTAATGGCACTTTTCTTCTCCTGTAGCTCTCCATCCCCTGATTTTGTCTGTTCTGGCTTCTGAGATTCGACTTTATTTTTGTGTTCACTTGTTAATAATTTGTTACCTGTTTTATGTTGCCGTTGTAAGAGGTAGTTGGTTTTTAAAATAGTATTAGTGATGTTAGTATTAATGTTGGTAATGCTATTAGCGTTAGTGTTGGTCATTAGTCTCGATGCCAACAGAAATACCACAATCCCTGTTAGCTGTTACTCATCAATATCACACATAAACACACAGCGACTGAAGAAGAACGTGTAGACAGTCCACCAGACACATCTTTATTTTCATAAAACACTGCTTCCCATTGCCGACCTCTGTGTGTCTGGGGACACCGGTTCCCCGTCAGTCCCCCCAGGGTCATAAAGCCGAGTGTTTGCCGACCTGTCCACACCACCAGCATCCCGTCAATAGCCGGCGTTTATCCCCTTGTCTACAGCAACACAGTGCCCTTTGGAAATACTGAGTGTTTGCTGTTTTATCTAAGCCATTGTCCTTTAAATACTATTTGCTGTCTGATTGACAGTCCTGACAGACTGCTCACAGCTGAGCACAGAGAAGTACGCTGCACCATCCGGGTATCAAGGACGGTGAGCTCACCTCTGACCTCAGATGGCGGTGTTCTGTTCATTCATCTGTTTTACCAATATTACGGTTATTGTTATGTTGAGGGAAAGTGCATTAACCGACAGGCGGGGGGGGGGGGGGGGGGGGG
>SRHC01003283.1:88093-106228 GCA_004794325.1 Pomacea maculata | reverse complement strand
CATAGGCGGGGGTCCATTCAAACTTCCATTCATCAAGTTCTGTTCTGTTTTAGGCTCTGTGTCCCTCCCTGCTGCATGTTATTGTTATCACGGGGACACTTCTAGTTATATTCTATCCACAAGCAAGACATCGGACCTGCTCAGCACCTTTAAACACGCTCGTGCAAACACATGCACGCTCACGTGTAATCACTAGTGAAGTTTAACATGAAAATAATAAGAACATGGAGACCCACTAGCCATGTGAAGTGTTTCCGTTGTGAAGTGCGTCTAGCATAAATGTTTGATCTTCGCTGTATAGTAACTTATTGTCAAAGTGTAAAAAGCATTACATTTTTTCAACAATTTATTTAAAGTGAACAATCTTAACCATGTCAGAGTAGTTTTGCTTGCTTTCTCATCCATGTATAAATAAATTAATTCATTAAGTCAGCCAGATATTCAGATTGTCGCTTCATTGTGTTTTTTTTTTTCGTTCGCTCTTTGTCTAAATGTCGCTGTGATTCTTCCGATTCTGGATTTTTTCTATTAAATCATCCAGCTCAATGCATTCACACATTTTAAACCTCCTTAATTCTTTTAGTCATACAGCTCTGCAAAATCTTTTATTTCTTCTTTTCTCATTTCATGTATTTGTGTTTTCTTCTTTTTTGTTATCTTGTTTCTGTTATAAGTAAACCTTTCTGTTTGCCACGCGCAGCTCACCTTTGAAGACCAGGGTACCCCGGCAGGTCAAGATCAAAATTAAACTAAAACTTTGCCTGTTGATCGTGCCCTTCTCTGTGTATCTCCCATGTTTGTGTGACCTGCTTTCTTCGTTGGCAGCTGATGGAAGAATGTGAAGGGAGAAATGTGCATGGTACAGGGGGAGACAGTCACGTCACTGAGCCCATTACCCGGCGACTGTTTTTAGGAGGAGGCCTGGGGCGGCACTGCGCCAGTCTGTTCACTGCCTGTGATATTTATTAGCGGTGTCGGGGCAAAATCGATCCCGTTCTGTAAATAATGACGTCTCTGTAACAGCAGTGGGGCAGATGTGAGCCTGCTTGTGCTGACGACCTTGTCGATGTAACTGTCGGCCAGCACTGGAGGCTGCACAGCCCTCTCCTGCAGCCCTAGGCTCTGGAATATCAAAGGCAGGTAAATGCTTCGGCAGTTGTTAGTCGCAGACAGATGACTGTGATCGGTTTATTTGTAGGGTTAGGGCATGATGATGGTGGCGATGGTTGTTGTTATTGTTGTTATTATTATTACTACAAACGTTCAAATATAAGCTTTCCATTCTCAGCAAAGCAAACTGTAAAATAAAAAGAAATAAATATGTGACGAGAAATAATACATGGACAGACAACACAAAATAATAAATGGGAGTGCACAACATAAACCCTTTATTATATCGCACATTCAAGAGAGTAGACACACTATGCTACAATAGTCAGACCAACATTATCTACATATTATTTCCTCGTGTGGGAGGAACTCAAGACAACGAAGGGGAGAGAACGAGGGTGTAAGTCTGAGTACACCGAGGTAACTGCACAACAACAACCTGTAGTGAGGGGGCGCCACATCGAGACAGAAGTCAACGTACGGGAGTGGAGATCCGAACTCACGACCTAGGATTGTGCCTGGGTAACGGGGGCGCCACCACTACACCCGTGGACCACTCCATTTATTTGATAACAGGAAAGTGCTTCCTTTTATTGGTGATTTCACACTATTATTGAGAGGAACACCGGGTGGTGACTGAGCAGGAAGCAGGTACATGGAGACATCCTGCTTATGACGTAATACACAGTTCTTTCTTCTGGACCTTTTCCTTCAACTTTTCTGCCCTAGAGCCTCTTGAAGAGATTTAAAACTGGGCAAAGATACTTTATTGCCATGAAAGTAAACTAGTTTGCGGCCCTATTCTCCTCGAAACGAACTAAACTAAACTAGTTACTTTGAAATCTTGTCTCTACCAAACGTAATAACAGAGGACCTCGAGGAAATCACAGGGAAGGCCAGTTCTGTGTAGAAGTTTAGTCACAACTTTGCTATACTTGTAATTAAATGTAGAGTCTGGCGACAGTAGACGGAATGACAGAACACTGGAGGCAGGGATGGTACGATGACATTTACTGCTCGTCCTTCCTTCTCGTGTGTCTACCGGCCTCTGGTGATGGCGTGGGACGTCCTGGAGTCCAATCGACTTATTGAGCAGAGAAAATAATGTCAACAGAACTGACATACATCCAATTATTCCCTTTGTGAGGCCAGTGTTTGCAGTGACTGCCATGTAAAGGTGGTGGCTAGTGATACACAGTAGACAACCAGAAAGACTAGCTGAAGCATCATCCATGACTGCAAAAGGTCAAAGAGTAAACATGTTTGTTGTCAATGCTTACAGAAAAACAATCTTAAACTATTGTACAATTGAGGCTAAAGTTAAAACTGTTTCTACAAACATAATTTTCACATTAGTTTTAAAATTAAATGCGTTAAATATTGTTCAGAATGATGACATCCTAAGAACAAAGCTCCTGTGTGTTTGTGAGGACAGACTGGCGTGACTGAACATTGAAGGCAGCCAACGGTTGCAGCAGACGACAATTATTTCCGTTCACTCGCGCCTCGTTTTCAGTCCGACCAGAGGTTAGACGTGGAGTAAGAACTCGATAACGAAGTGTGGCCACAGCCTGGAGCTGGTGGTCAGGGTAGACAGGGTAGACAGGGTAGACAGCCGCTGGTCGCGTGAAGTTATTATCGTATGGAAACGAGGCTGTCGGTCCCGGAAGTGGCCGTCACAGTCAACGTCACACGTGCGACCGTTTCTCTCCAGAGTCTGCTTGTAGGTGTCTGCACACAAACACACATCTACTCACATATACAAACACACACATTGACATCTCACTCATGCGCACACAAACTCAATTACTACCGCCATGTTTGTATGTCAATTAGCTTCAAAGTCTCAAGATTTCCAAGTGTAAGTAAAATTACAGCTGGCATCTCCCTCCTCCATTCCCTCCCGGCCAGCTGCCTCCCGCCTTATTCGCTGACGACAAGGTGCAAAGACAGAAGGAGGTAAGTCTAATTAACATTAAAGAAGCCATTTCTCGTGTGTGTCCCAGGCTGCAAATTGAAGTGGAGGGCTGTCTGCTTTTTCACGTGTCAGGCTCCAGTGTGCAGAAGCCCTCCAATCTCAATGAGCGAGCGACAGGAAAATTAAACTTGCCTTGTGCATCCTGGAACTGATGTAAAATGAAAAAAGTCAGCATGCCATGCTCACATCCCAGTATTGCACCAGACTTTTTATCTATTGTATGAAAGCTGGCTCCCTCAGTATTCAGCTTCAAGAAGAACGAACAGAGTTTGAAAGCAAGAGCCGAGGACATTGAAAGCTGGAGTTGCTGCGACACGTGTTTGCGGTTGATGAACATAGGTTTTGTGTCACACTCATGTTTTCATCAACTCTCGGTTATTTATCACCTGCAGGTGTGTTTGTAGGCTTGTATGAGCAGTTTATTTGCAGTTGATGGCAGAGGCTGCCAAGTGAAAAGAGGCAACAACTGTAATGTTATCTGTCAGCAATGTGTCCGGCTTCCAACAAACCCCAAACTCCATCTTCTTCTCAGCTTAGAGAGTACAGTAGTCTCTTTGTTACAACTGAGCAGGTTTCAGCTTTTTATTTTATTTTTTTTTCTGCATATTTTTCCATCTCAGGAAATCCCACCTTTGTTGGTGAGCCAAGCCTGACTGTACTAACTACAGCAGTAATCCTGTTTAGTTCTTTGTTAATTGTTACAATTACACAACAAAGATGACATCCCGCTTGTCTGTGAACTCCAAGTTCAAAGTGCAGGACTAAGCAGACTCAAGATTCCAGCTCAGTCCTGAAACTCAATGTTAGGAGAACCACAGCCGATGTCTTCCCTGTTTCCGTGGTTCAAGCCCTCGCTTGTATGTGGTTCATGTTGGACTGGAACAGACTCCACAGCTGATGGTCGGCCTCACTGGCGGTCCTGTACTAAATGCCAGTTGGATTTTGGCAGGGAGGGTGCAACCCACCCATCGTCTTTTCCTCCCTTTCTTGATTTTTCAG
This sequence comes from Pomacea maculata, assembly GCA_004794325.1. NCBI lineage: Eukaryota > Metazoa > Mollusca > Gastropoda > Architaenioglossa > Ampullariidae > Pomacea > Pomacea maculata. The sequence continues at coordinate 102,141 of SRHC01003283.1, read as the reverse complement.
TCCATCCCCGATATAAAAACAAACGCGCTGTATTAAAGTCAGCTTTCATATTCAGCAAAGAAAAAAATCTCAGTTTTTATTTTTTCGAAATTTTGGACCACTCGGTGAAGCAAGCTAATTAACGCGAGCAAGTACAAGGAAGTGGTTGGAGAGAGATTTCTGTTTCTGACAAGTAAGCAAGAGTAATGAAAATACTACAACTGGTGACAGGTAAACAACAGTAATGAACAGACCACACGTGTTTTTTGCTCATGAGATTCAGCCCCAGTCTTTATTTATTTATTTTTTTTTTTTGTTGAGAAGTTTCTTCGATTGAATGTGGAGCGAACCGCAAAAAAAAGATCGACAAAGAACTGCAACCCTGGTAGTAAATTTATATCCTGGCTGGTAGAAATTTTTATCTCGTAAAGAAAAAGTTTAAAACATGACATTATCCGAGCGAAGACTCCAGACAAGATGTATGTCCGCCATGGCTCGGTCCATTGAAGGAAGACAGATGGCGGTAGCGAGGTGAGGCTGAGTGTCAGGGTCTTTATCAGACTTGCCGAGAGAAACGATAATGGCCCGGCGCTCTGACTCGGCCAACTGGCCCTGACATCTATCTTGGTTGTAAAAATGTAATAAACTGCAGAGTGCCAGATTGGAGGAAGTTTTAAGCACAGATAATGGACAGTCTCGGTGAAAGGTAGATGCCTGCGGGATGGAGAGCAACACTACTGTTCACCACTAAAGTCTGTAGAGACAGAACTTGTCGCCGGAAAATGTTGCAGCAGACATTTAAGGTCCTCGTGGTTGGAGGTACTTTCATCAGGGATTGAATCACAAGAACTGGCTCACTGTACTTTCAATTAGCGGAATGGTAGAACAGGAAAATGAGGAATAAACTTTACATTATTCCCTGCCATCGTAATAATCTCGTGTGTCACCTGACCTTCAAAATCAAGAAACAAATTTAAAATGTGACGAATAGGATGACTAGAGGTGGATCCGCGCTGAAACCGTAGACATGCCAAGCGGAACCACCAGATGGCGGTCGAAGAGGTTTTCACATCTATCGTGGTTGACGAGTTGTACTTAAGTCTATTCACCCTTCTATCCATCCTCCTGTCCACTTCTTTCCGGTAGCCGTGAAAGTTTGTCTCCACAATTCTCCTCGCTCCAGCACTCCAGGCTTCCCAAGCTGCCAACATGGCGGCCGTCCATCACTACACACCTCTCACGCCTAGTGCTGTCCTTCCTTTCTCATCATCATCATCATCTTTACGTCTGCTGCTGCCTCTGGCGTGTCCCCCCTCAGAAGTCTCCTTTTTTCGATAATTTGATTGGCTGCCTTAAATGGCCCGTGAGTGTTTGAGTGGCTGAGCAAAGACACTTCCCGGCGAAGCTCGTGTGTGGAATTTCGATGTCAGTCGATGTTCTTGGCCGTTAATTGTTGTTGGTGTCATCCACTTCAGCTCCAGTTATCACGTGATGTTGTAAAGGCTTTTGTTAGCAGTGGCAGTTCTACTACGATAATCAACAGGAACAAGAGGTAGACGACACTCGCATAATGCAGCTTGACATTAGTTTGTTTGTTCCCTCACCTTCTTTGTCACGGAGATCTAACTTTAGCGAACAACAGCAACAACAAAAATAACAACAACAACAACAGCAACAACAACAACAACAACACGCAGAAGTCGTAATAACAACGTTGGCGTATCATTGCACGAGTCTTTAGTCTCTAAAAGTGCAGGACACCTATTGTATAATTTTCTGCATTATCAGGAGAACCGTTAAATGTGACCTTCGTTACTTGTCGACACTGCGCATGACGGAAGTGGAGCTTTGGATGTCGCTGTAACCTGCCTTGTATTCCGGTGCTCTACCTGCTGTAAGACCGGTTGTGTCCCCTGCGGTCCCCATGCTCTGCTAAATGTAAAAAATGTCTTTTCATCAGAAGGGAGTTTCCAGTCTCCTGACATCGAATCAAACATTTCCGAAGCCAACTGTCATCATAAAAATGTAACAACGTTTGCAAATGGAAGCAATAAAATAATAAAATGGAGAGAAATTTGCTCGTATAATTGATGTGGATGAAGGCTGAAGTGGTTCAGCAGACTAGTAATCTCCTTCAGTCCCCACTAATGACTTGTATAAATGGCGTTTGCAGCCCTGCTACCGGGGAGGTACCCTGATGAGCCCCAGTCTCGATGACCTCGTGTGCGCAGTTCGTAAAGTTCACGGATAGATTACCTTGTCAGGGAGGCACTTGGATTAAAAACAGGATCGGACTGCAAATGTCCGTGAGCTACAGGTCCCTACTGAGGCTGGCTGTCAGGACAGTGAACATGGATGGTTCTGTGTCTGAGGGAACCTGTGGTCACACACGCCTATCAATGTCCTTCTGTCTGTGCGTGCGTGTATGAGAGAGAAAGAGGAAAGAAGAGAGGATGAGGAGGATATAGGCGCTTTGTGTCTAGTCAGCTAATGTCTATATCACGGCAAAACAGTGACCTGTGTATAACAGTTGCCAATTGCAGAGAAAAACTGCGTGCCAGAGACGAGGTCTGAACCCAGAGTGTATAATCGTCACTGCATTGGTGACAGACGCTGACCGTCGTGCCACCGGACCGCCGAGAGAGAGAGACGAGTAACAAGTAGAAAGATGTTGGTAATTCACAACGAGGCTCAACACCCAGGCGCTTATGTTGTCGTCAGTGGGTTGTGGGTCCTCATGTACGGGGCCAGTCTCTCCGTTACAGACGTGGACAGCTTCACACACTTGTATTTACTGTTTACACATCAGCCTCTGAAGCGTACAAGCAGAAGACAGGCTGACAAATTGTGACACACTGAGAAATGAGAATACAGGTGACACACGCTGACTATGGGCGACACACACCAACACGTTCAGAGGCGGCCATACTCCGTGTCAGTCTGTTTCTCTCATCCTCACTGTCCTTGTCCGCTTAACTCATCACACACTCTTAGTACTTTCATTAGTTACAAATAGTTTATAGGGAAAATCTAAAAAAAAAAACCCTCACCTGTCACGCATGCGCGCTCTCTCTCTCGTCTGCGCGCGCACACACAAAAGAAATATCTAGATTCTAGAGAGGTCAGCGGGTCAATAGCGCGGCAGACTCCGGGTCACATCGGGGGTCAAAGATCCGTTGTAGAGCCGCCAGTCACCGGGCGTCACACCACCACAATACCTACAGGATTTAATTCATACCAAAAAGAAAAGAAACAAACAAAGAAAGGAAGAAAGAGATGAAGAGGTTGGCTGCGAATATCGGATGCGCAGACGTGTCAAACCTAGGATGTTAGTGTACGCACTCAGCTGTATGTAGGTACTAACAGCTGGGTATGTGTAGAGAACAACAATGTGTTGACATGAGTTACACTTACAGCTGTATATGTGTTCAAAGCTTTGTAAAAGTAATCTACATCTGTCTCCATGCAATACTTGACCAACAGACCCCAAGACACGTAGTGGAGGAACACAAGCATGTTCTGGGCATGCTACCCGACATTGCCAGGCTACCCGACATTGCCAGTGCTCGCACAGTTCCAGTCCCCGCCTCCTGGGGAAGCTCGCTGGCGTCTCAACTGAGAGCGCGCCGGTTCAATACCCGATTAGCGCAGCAAACTTCCTCTTGTCAACTCAGCTGGCAGAAATGGGTACCTGAGTCCATGGAGGGTTGGCGAAGGTGAGACAGAGAGGGAGAGGAGATGGGCACCGACCTCACGGGCTGGCACTAGGAAAGTGAGGTCTCTAACACCTCAACTCACAAAGACCTGAAAAGGTTGGGGGATGACCTTTACCCTTTTTTTTTTTTACTTTACATTTCTGGTCATTGCCTGTCTAGTCACCCCCTCTTTACATTTTGTAGGCCCCGCCTGTAATGCTACAGGAGGAGAGACCGCCCCTCCTACAGTCTGACATTTGCCACGAGGGTCATCAGGACTTTTCCTTTCACATCCTAGACATGGCGGCTTCTATCAAAGAAGCACAAAATGTCAACATGTAATGAAAAAGAAAATGAATTAGTAATTTCATTATATGTTGTGGGAACTTTGCCGGTTATATCATAAATAAAGAAAAAATAACAATATGTAATGATAAGACATGATGACTTGATTCTTCCACAGGTAGCCACGTGGTTTCTGTTTGCTTTGCCGGCTTGCATTCTCTATTTTTATATTTGTTGTTGCTGTAACATTGTGTCGACCTCAGGGCAGGCAGGTTCCAAATGAAAAAAGTATTATTGCATAATTCTAAAATTATTTTTAATTTTAGAGTTTACAAAATATTCTGCAAGCCAGATGCATTACAAGATGACAAAAAGCTGCTACAAACTCTCTGCTGTCAGACGTTCTTAGCCGGGATTTCAGTTTATCTTCCAAAAGCAACAGCAGCTAATTTTCCTTTAAATTAATGCCGACAATATCAATTAAAATAAAACTAAAGCAACTTAACTAAGTTAAGTTATTCGTAAAATACAGGGACTGATTGAAACAAATTGAACCAACACCTTGCGCAGGGACAGAGGAAGGAAAGAAATAAAAAGAGAAGGAGATGGTGAAAAAATGAAGCGTTTAATCTTGTTTAGGATGGACTGACAAGAACTATTTTTTAAGGCGGTCTTAAGATATTTTGACGGACTTGTTCTCGCACTGGTTTGTATCAAGATCCGGGGTCTCAGAGGAGGGACGGTGAGAGCAGCGGGGTGGTGTCACGTGATGTTTACTCGGGCACATGTTACAGACAATTCTCTGGGACTGTTGTGTTTTGATGACAATAAACAATGTGTCAGCAAACAGCCTTCCTTTGACACCTAATTGGAAACGAACCTTGTGATGTGTTCTTACTGAAGCTAGACTGGAGGATGTGATTCTTGTGATTTATTTAATTTTGACGCAGACCTGGAAATGAACTCGATGATTAATTTTATACTTGGCATGTACTTTTAACAACTGTACGGCTTAAAGCTGATGATTAGAATGTATCACACACACACACACATACACACTGGCAAAGATGCTATGAATGACGTGTTCTCTTGTCGTTGCAGACGATCCTGGTGGGGGACAGCGGTGTAGGCAAGACGTCGTTGCTGGTGCAGTTTGATCAAGGAAAGTTCCAGGCCGGCGCATTTTCCGCGACTGTTGGCATCGGCTTCACGGTCAGGAAACGGTTGACAGATGTCACGTGACACTTCTTGCCTCACCTGTCACTCCACACTTTCTCTAGATTATTCTTTTTTAAAGTTTACCTCAGCAGGCTTTGCTGCGCGTTTACACAACCCTGAGTCTGCTTGCACCCTGGGTAGTGAACAGTGGGTAGTGAGCAGTGGATAGTGGGTAGTGGGCAGTGAACAGTGGACAGTGGGTAGTGAACAGTGGGTAGTTGGGTAGTGAACAGTGGGTAGTTTATGATTCGTGATGCGTTTTGCTATTTATTTTCTCACTCGCAGATTTTCCAGACCAACTTTGTAGCTTCTCTTTTTGTGTATTAAGAATCTCAGGTGACATCCTAGGCGAGGTTCGGCCATTATGTGGAACATTCAGCTCCTGGAGTTCGTTTCATGGAGCGCGGTGTGGCTTCGTTTGATGTTTTAGTGATGATCGATGCATGAGCTGTGCTCAGTGATACAGTGACAGCTTGTTGTTATTCCGCGCCCGTCGTCGAGATTGAGAGATCGGCGTGCAATGAATGAAAATTGACAATAATTTTACAAAAATTATACCACAAAAATTAAGACTTTCAGTGTGTGTTCATTGCGCTGAAATGACAACTGACTGGCAAGACGGGAGGTTTGGTAATAAGACTCCGCTTGCCTCTAGTCTTGTTAGAAACGAAATATCCTCCCATAACACCAAACATCCACCACAAGCTGTAACTTGTGGAGTTTTCTGCCCTGAACACAAGAGACCAAGTTACAAGTTGCAGTCATTTCCAACTGTGCTGTGGAAACGAAAACTTCCACATTTTTCTTCACAAACCGTCCACCGTGGGTAGAGACCACACGGATGCGCATCCTCCCACTACTACTCCCACCACCAGAATGAAGTTCCAAGTGAACTGAATTTTTCTAACACCTTTGTTGAATCTCTCCAGGCATCCCTTATCATGATGCTGAGAGGGCAGGAACAAAGATTTCTCTTCTCCTCATAATTAGTTTAACATTTAAGAAAAGATGTAAGACAGATAGGTGGGAAGCAAGGTATGCAAATGAGACAGAAGACAGCGACCCTGGGTGTAGAGGAGGACGGAGGCGGCTTTGGCATCCTCGCCCACCCCATTGCCTCCAGTGTCGGTGCCCACCTCGGTCATCCATCAGTCGCGGAGTTTCATCAGCAGAAGTGCTTTGGTGAGTCTGTCGCCAGTTTACACGCTGCTGACCGCTCCGACCACAGCTTCCGGTCAGTGGCACCCTGCTGGGGCAAACAATGGCCCCATGTCTGGTGGGATGGACGGAAAGGACAGTCCGAGGTTCGGCGAAAGTGGCTGTCAGGGTGGTCATTAATCACGGGTGTGATTTGGCAAGGGAGGCGTCAGACGGGTAGTTCATGCTCTTGACCTGCAAGCTGAGGTCAAGGGAGTCCACGTGGGTCTTGCTAGAGGCTGGAACATTCTCTGTCCATCCAACAGCCAATGGCTGCCTGATTAATAACGGAAAGTAACAGAACATGTTGGCTCTGATGTTCAAATGTCAAGCCCTAGACAGGGTGAACCCCTTACAGTTCATTGCGCACGTGGCCCTAGGCATCCTTGCCAGATACTTTATCCTTTAATTTGTGCTAGCTTCTGCTACATCCTCTAACCTTGTACATTTACTGAATGTTATTGCAACAACATACCATTGTGGGCTCACCCGAGAGTTATCTATATTCGGTTCCCCGATGTTTTATTTTCTCTACAAATCTTATCGTCGATGTAAGTGTGGCTTTTATCAGTGTCATGTCAATAGTTCGTCACGCTTCATGTCAGTCCGTCAGAATTCTAGACACACCATCCAACAAGTCATCTTCGACGATTTTTAGCACTGATGTTGAATACTGAACTTTGTGTTCGAAAATCATTCCAAAAGATGAGAATGACGGTGATGAAAATAAAGGCAGGTTTCGTGTGCCACACATCGGTCGTCTGCTCGTCTTTCCCTCGCTTGCCGTTGTCTCACCTGTGACCTGTGGCACCCACCAGGTGAGAGGTCACTAGTGACAGACAAGTCTGGCAGCGGCAGCACTGAGTGAATAATTACAAGACTCATCCCCAGCTTCAACCAATCCACCCCGATGCCATGTAGACAGCAGAGGAGGGCGTCATTGTAACCCCAGGGGCTTACAGAATCTGTGTACTTTTATCTACAATGGACAACTGTTCACAGAGCAACCGCTCTCTACAGTGTGAACATAGCAGTTCACAGAACTAAAGACTACATGTTATCCCCAGGGACGATTTTGTGTAGTTTACTCGAGACACCTGCCAAAATAACCCTCCAGATGTTCTGGAACTCTATATCTCTCTCTCACCATGGTCTTTTTCGCAAATATCCATCTAAAAGCCATCTGTACAGGTCACAGGTCATAGGTCATAGCTCCAAACAACCAATCACCTTAACGACTTATTTTCATCCTATTCTGTAACTTACCTGAGAGAAGCCATACCACTTGTTTAACAAAACAAAACCAAAAACAAACAAATAAATACAAAAGACAGTGCGGCCTTCACCTACCGTGGAGGGATGCTAGCGTGAGTGACAGACAGCCAAAGGTCGCCACAAGACCAGGGGGAGAAGGGAGCTACCTTACCTCAGCCCCAGTCATTACTGTACGTGATGGCCTTCCTTCCCCGCGAGAACCGTTTCCATAGAAACCTTGAATCCAATTTCGAGGCTTGTGCCCGTTCGTTGAAAACTTAGATAAGAAGGAAGTATTTTTCCTCCACTTTGCCGGTCACCTTCCCCCTTTTAACGAGGAGGCGCTTACGGCGATAAACCTGTAAACCTCAGTGGAAAATAAGTGATGAAATGTAATTCCTTCCTGCACAACAGAAGCTCGAGGGAGGAAACACTAGCAAATACATTAACACACCATATGTTGACAAATACATTAGCAAATCACGTGTCGATGAGCGTGTTGATGACAGCAGCGATGTGAACTAAGGACCACTAAGGAAACTTTTATATAAAACTTGGAACACAAACAGTCCACCAATGAAACGAGTCTTAATGTCCATAAACTAAGGATATCGAGACAGCAGAGAGGGTCATGGTCGCGAGGACGTGTCATGTGTCACTGACACTAAATGGGAGACAATCGAGACCGTGAGCGACACTCATTACTTCCCCTTGTGGAAATAACTTCAACTTCTCGACTGGTCTAATTATCATTAGGTATTCATGGGGTCGCGAGTTCTGACGAGTCTTCCCTTTTCTATTTCTAGAGATGCTGTTCACGGTCAGCAAGACACTTGGTTGTGTCCCTTTATTCATCATACAGGTTGTGTCCCTTTATTCATCACACTCTCCCTTTCTTCAATTCACAGGGCCAGTCATCTCCCAGTGATGCAGGTCTTAGTTTTCATGCCATCAACACTATTATTCTTAGTGTTTTCTGCTGGTCTAGTGTAACACTAGTATATTAAGCTGTATGGGCAAGATACAATCAGATGACACCGAGATTAAAAAGTAAGAAAGTTCAAAGATTGCCAATACATCATTAAACTTTGTGAGATAAAAAAAAAAGGACAGTAAATCTCACTTGAACAAAATTCTTTGGATGGCTAGTAAAAAGGCAGTGATCATAAATTCTTTGATAAATGGTTGACATCAATGCTTTGATAAATGCGTGATAGGAAGGAGGTGATCATCAATATTGTGATGCTTTCTATTGTTGTCTCTCCAGTATAAAGGAGGGACAATGAGAAGTAAAGATGGGGGTTTATCCCATGCAGGGCCTCACGTCTTAGGCCTAATCAGGGATATTTAGAGAGAATTTAGACTCTGCAAGTCTCCAATATAACGGTAATGCGATTGGTTGTATCAAAATACCAGTATTATATATGTATCTTGGATTTGTTTTGTGAGATAAAAAAAATCCTGAAAAATTTAGCCTTTAATGCATTATTGTTTTTGGCATTAAAATTTTCAGGCATTTGTTTTGTTCTGTCAGTTCTTTTTTGGCGAAGGGTAAATTCCCCCCCTGGCGCCTCCGCAATCATCCTCATCCTTCAACTGTGCACACGCCATCAGCTCACAAATGTCCGTCTGGATGAGCTGCCTGCCGCCTAGCGCTCGTCACAAATCAGACTCCGTGCATCAGCCACTTTCTTTTTTCTCTTCGTTGCAACATTTCAACCGAAGACACGGCGAGTTAAATCAGAGCCAGCATGGTGGACACGAGGAGCCCTTCATTAACTGAATATCATACTGCAAGGCAAGCAGCTAAATCTCAACACGCGCTCTTTGCGACAGTGAGGCGCGAAAGACACGCGCGAGGCATACAAAGAACCCGTATGAAACCTTGATAACTCTCGTAAAAGTCTCGTGCAATGATTGCTCATCGCGTTACGGCTCCCAGCTGCACCCCACGTGACATCCAGCCAGCTTTTGTTTATGGCTGATGAGATATTCTGACTGCGTCCGTCCTGAGAGAGATCAACAGATTCCTGCGCCCTCTACAAGAAGTTTGAAGTTGATAAATAGTGACAGTTGGCCAGTCTCAGCACACCGGTGAGGTCGCACTGCCCGTTCATCATAAAGAGTCGATGGTGGACACAAACAACGAAAGTCACAGGACTTAGAAGCGATGGAGAGTTTTTGTTTTAAGTTTACTTCAAATGTTTGTCTCACAGACAACGCCGACGAACAAGATGAAAATAACGCCAACAGAAGAAGACCGCGAAAATAGAGCAAATTATTTATTTCATAAATTCTTTTATGTTTTGTGACATGATTTGTTAACTTTTTGGTGCAATTTATTCCAGGATTATTTATTACATCTTGTTTTAGGATTTTTGTGAAAGTTCGTCTCTATGTTTGCTTAACAAACAGCGGACACGTGAGAGAAAGAAAAAAGTGAAGGATGGGATCCAACATGAGTTGCCGGCAGATTGCTGAAGGCCAGTTTTTGCTTGCAGGACAGAAGGACTTGGCTTCAGCAGTTAAAATAAAACAGACGAGGGTTGATTTGCTTAAATTGGGATTCAGGCGCATTTTGAACTGTGGAGAGGAGAATTGGAGTTAGCTCGTGGACAGGTGACTAGGCATGTTAAGAAGATAAGGAGAGTTGTAGTATAGTGAACATAGTTTCCACAAGGTGTGAACGCCTGGCATGAGTTGTTGACAGGTGAAACTAGAGGGTGACAATGGCGGCGACAACTCTTTTCAACAACTTACACAACCACCGAGGCTGAGAAGTCAGCTCTCCACAATAACATCATGATATCTCAATGGCGATGACTGCTGTGCGAGTAAAGTCTCACGTCCACTGATCACCTTCATCATCGCAGTCGACATCGACATCTCCGTCATTACTTCCGCCTCTATCATCGTCTTCATTGTCTTTAGTCTCGTACTCATCATCGACCCTGTCCCTAGTCTCAGGTCGGAGGGTGACGGGGTCACGCCAGTCAAAGCAGCTCTCGCCTTGTACTTCCATCTTGTCATCAGTTCCTCTCTCCGTCTCTCACGTTCTGACCACGTTTCAGGTCCAAACACATCAAGCAGGATTAAGTTTTTACAGAAAAGTGGTTTGGAGATTATAAAAATCGCTGCTGTGGGGAAAAAGTGATTTGCTCTCACGCGCCTGCATTTGCACGCGCATTGCATATTAACTTCTTTGTGGTGTAATATTGTGTTTAACTCGGTGCAAAGTTGTGGTGCAACATTGTGGTGGATGTCGGTGTAGTATTAATTTATTGTAACTTGGCAGTGATGTCATGTTGCTGTGTTGTCATGTTGCGGTGTTGCTATGCAACATTGCGGTGAAATGATGCTCTGCTACTCGGTGTATCGTTGCCGTGTAACGTTGGAGTTGAACTCGGTTGACCTGTAGTTGAACTCAAACTCATCGCATCAGTTTCCGGCTGTGAAGATTTTTACTCTCGAACAAAGCAGCGCCCCCAGCGGGTGAGAGTATATCTCGAGATGTTCTTCACCTCTTGTGTCACACTGCCCGACACACAGTGATGGAGGATCAGCGATACACAAACATGTGTAGCACTGTTACACCGTTACACCGTTACATCTGTAACACTGTGACTTTTGTAGCAGTCAACAGACCAGTAACGGGTTCTTCTGATGTTTAATTTATTAATTTATTGTGGGCAGATAATGTTAGGTCGAGCGTCTTGTGCTAACCTCTCCAGGACGCTGCGCATGCGCACTGCTGAAAATCTGTCTTCCGTTCACTGTGACCGCTTACAGCCACTTCCATCCGACACGTAAACCATCATTTCATCGCTTGAGTGACTTTGATTGGACAGAGTGAAGAACTGCTCACCGCCAATGCAGCGGATGGGCAAGATTTTTTATTTACTTTTTACCTCATTGGATTTATTTTGTAGCTTGAGGTGAGAAACCCTATCAGTAACGGCTGTAATTCCGTTACAACCCCTCCTCCCCTGCCTCCAGCATCCGGTGCCACTGGTCACATGCAGCTGTCTTCACTGGTCCGTGATGAACCTCGAAACAGCTGCATCTATCTCTACTGTGATGTCTGTGATGGAAACTATTCTGAGGTAAAGCAGCGAGCACGCTGCTACCTTGTGATTCAACTGACCTCGTGAACCCTGACCTGTGACACGACCTCCACTGACCGCTGGCCATGAGCAGATTCCAGGGGACACCTGCACATCACCATAAGCTCGCACAATGTTTTCAGGTCAAGAAAAGTGATTCGTCCAAAGAAGACACCAACCCCTCAGACCTGCTATCTCTTGATGTGTCGACAAAATGAAGGAGAAAGAAAAATGAAGAGGAAAGGAAGCGAGGTCAGAGGGGATGAATGAAAGAAACAGGAAGTGTAAGCACAAGAAGATGCAGGGAGAAATGTGATGAGGGAAGCAGGGTGTATGAGAACATTGACAACTACTTATTTCAGGTCGTCCATCGTTTGTCTGGTGAGATCGCCGCGAAAGTATTGGAGACAGTAATCATGTATCGATCATCAGATACTATTTGATTACTTCACGCATCTGCAATCAGTCGCCATCATCCTAGATGATTGCTACACCGCAAATATAATGACACCTTGAAATTAGTCGTGGGAACACTGTGCCTTTGTCTGGTGTTTGGCCTTTCTATAAACATCTGTCATTTGTGGAGGTGGTTTGATGGAGGCATCCACAGCCTCGGAAATGATTTCACAGAGCCGGCACAATCACTTTGGAATCACTGGAACCAGAGTGTTTTCACGAAAAGTCGGGTCTGTACTGGGTGAGGACATCTGTGTGCCTTCCACTGCACACTGTATTTTGTAGACTGGCGTGCGCCTAGTGCATGCAGACACAGCAGTCGTACAAGCAGGAGACTGCACAGCGCGTGCTCTTCTTCCATCATCCTTCTCCCTTGCAACTTTCCTTTGCGTTTTATCGGGAGGTACCAACCAACAGGGTTCGAAAGGGCACATTTGGAACCACGTGACGATTTTACTTTTTCTTCCGAGTTGAGCAGCGCATGCGGAAACTATATTTTCTTGTTTCTTCACGTGATGTGATCAGACTCAAACCTTTACTCTACCTCAGGGTTAGTTTGCTTAAACTCCCAACTCTAAGTTATGCAATAACCCTAGATTACTACCCTCGATCCAATATGTTTTTAAATCATCACAAATATTCTAACAAACAACAATAAAGAAATAATGACTACGTTGAGAATCGAACCCATTACTTTAGAACAAGACGGAATGGCATTTATCCCTGTTCTGTGGAGCCTTCACGAAGAAAGTGTACAGCAGCAACTAACGTACATCATTTTAAAGTAATCGGGTGCACAGTACCCGGCTAGCCAAGGCCAAGGTAAGTACATAGTGTGCGCTAGTCCCTGGCTGCTCACCAGCGGGTGGCGGCTGAGTGCACAGAGGTCATCGATTAGCAGCGCAAGGCCGTCAGCCATGGTGATGGAGTTGCGACACCCGCCACACCCGCCACACCCACACCTCCCATTGCGGAACTGGAGGGTCAGGTGTTGTCTGGAGTCCATGTTTGTGGAGTTGACATGCAGCGGATCTGTGATATGGTCAACACATTGCTCTCTAGGCGATGACAACAAAAAGCCCTCGGCATCTGAAGTTTAACACCTTCTCGTGAAATGGCTTTGAAATCAAAGCTTCCAGCAATCCGGGTGCTGAAACAACCACAGCCTCTCTAATACAAGACAACACAGGGTTAGGTATCAACTAAACGGACCTGGAGAGTGACAAGACCCTCCCTCCACCCCGGGTACTGGGTGTTGAGGCGACAGTACATCTATGTGCACCCGAGCAATCAACAAATGTTTCACGTGCAGAGGGTAAGGGATGGAAACATTCTTCAAAGGGACATTGCTGTTGTCTTTCAAAATTTGTATACAATATTCGTTTGGGATCGAAACTCGACGTGCAGCCCACCCGAACAAAAAGGTGGCATGAGCAGCTGCAGATGAACATCTTATTTATTTATTACTTTCAACAAGTTACTCGCCAGCCTTCGTCTCATTGATTCTTTCACCAACTAATGATTTGCTTTTTTTTCGAATTATTTTAAACACCAGAACATGAGTTTCTAATTTGATAGGAAAGGTGAAAGAAGGCGGGAAAGAATTCGGTTTTGTCTTTACGTGCCATGGACACATGGTATGGAGATAAATACGCCTGTCTACACGTTCTTCAGTCATTCCAAATGTCGCGCACACACACATATATATTTATATATACATATATACACACATAATTTTATATATATACACACATATTTCAACTTGCTAAATTACTTTCTACTTTCTGTTTCTCGTGAACTGCGACCTCGGTGATGAAGGGAGTTAACTGTGGCTGCTAACAGTTGTTCTCAGGAAACCAAT
>SRHC01003283.1:74385-87835 GCA_004794325.1 Pomacea maculata | reverse complement strand
AAATCAAAGCTTGCAGCAATCCGGGTGCTGAAACAACCACAGCCTCTCTAATACAAGACAACACAGGGTTAGGTATCAGCTAAACGGACCTGGAGAGTGACAAGACCCTCCCTCCACCCCGGGTACTGGGTGTTGAGGCGACAGTACATCTATGTGCACCCGAGCAATCAACAGATGTTTCACGTGCAGAGGGCAACGGATGGAAACATTTTTCAAAGGGACATTGATGTTGTCTTTCGAAATTTGGTGTAAAATATTCACTTGGGATCGAAACTCGACGTGAAGCACACCCGAACAAAAAGGTGATATGAGCAGCTGCAGATGAACATCTTATTTATTTATTACTTTCAACAAGTTACTTGTCAGACTTCGTCTCACTGAATCTTTCACCAACTAATGATTTACTTTTTTTCGAATTATTTTAAACACCAGAATTCTAATTTGTTAGGAAAGGTGGAAGAAGGTGGGAAAGAATTCGGTTTTGTCTTTACTTGCCATGGACACGTGGTATGGAGATAAATACGCCTGTCTACACGTTCTTCAGTCACTCCAAATGTCGCGCATACACACATATATTTATATATACACATATACACACACATATATTTATATATACACACATATACACACACATATTTCAACTTGCTAAATTACTTTCTACTTTCTGTTTCTCGTGAACTGCGACCTCGGTGATGAAGGGAGTTAACTGTGGCTGCTAACAGTTGTTCTCAGGAAACCAATCTTTGTCTGGCAGAGGAACTTGCAGTGTTAGGTTCGTCTCTAGAGATAGTCTGGAGATTATTCTCCTGAGTGAGAGAGACATCTGTTTATTCCTTCATCTCTCGTGTTTGGTGTATAAGGACAAGAATCCGACACCTGGCAGGCCGCGCTGGATGGAGATGTGTGAGATGTGAAGAGTCTGGGTACTGGCCTGGAGGGAAATGGTGGAGGGAAAGGAGGAGAGATGACTAGAAAAGGAAGGTGGGTGAGATGTGGGTTGCCCCCAGCCTACCCTCTGCTGACCTTTCGGTTTTGGTCAGCAAACGAGGGCTTCAGCCATGTGGATGAGAATTGACAGAAGAATACGAACACACAGACAAGAAGACTCGCAACAACATTGAAGCACCTTATCGTCTGACCATCTCAAGCAACAACAACAACAACACCACACAGTGATTGACCCAGACAGAAAGCCAGACAAATTCCACGCACAGGGGCCGGGGCTGCCCTAATGGGGTCTGGAGTCTGGGCTCCGGTCCAGAGATCGATTAATAGCAATTAAGCAGATAATCATCCTCTCACCTACTACTCACAACCACCACACCCGAGTCACAGAGCTGGTCCTGACACCAGCAGGTTCACCACACCAAATGAGAACTACCCCAACATCAGGCGTCGGCGAGAGTGGCGTCCCTTGTCAAGGTAGGGCACCCTGACACCTGGCGGAGGGATTTGTTCACATCTCTGTGCTTTAATTATCCATCCCACTCACACTTGTCTGTCGTGGAATCTGTAACGAGGCCAGGCTTTGTGTGGAGGGCCACTGATTATGTTCACAGGGTGCTGTCAGTGGGAACACCTCGTGCTGATCTCTGACCTTTGACCTGATGAGTACTTGACGATCTAGTAGAGGAAGTTCCTTCTAATCTCCTCGGTGAATGATACACAGACACGTTTTCTTTCTGTAAGTAAGCTGAATATCACGTGATGCTCAAGGATATGTGTACGTACGGATCTCCCCGGGGTTCCATCAGTATGCAACAGCTGTTCACAGATATTCCGGTTTTCCCACTTTTCGCTCCTCCTCATTCTTCTGTTAGTGTGAAATCACCAGAAGATAAGATAATTAAATCAACCAGTTGAAATCATTAGGGCATAAAACAGTGAACTGATTCGATTAAACCGTGGGTAGCCCTTGGGCGGGTGTCCCAGTAACCACTCAGTCAACAGCAGCTGAGCAGTGTTCAGGAGGCTGAGTGGTGTTCACAATGTAGTGAGACCGGTGGGTCGGCCTCAAGGGAAGACCGGCTGGTGCTGGTCATCACAATGATGATGATGATAATGTACCCCATGCTGGGGATGTAGCTCAGTGGTACAGCGTTAGCTTTTGCGTGTGAAAGGTCGAGGGTTCGATACCCGGTATCTCCATCACTGGAAAGTTTTTTTTTCAGGTCCTATTTAGTACAGATTTTCACGTAAACAAAATGGCTTCATTTTGGCAGAAGAATTGATGTATTTACAAAGCAGCAGGCATGTTAAAATTATGTTTAAGGGATCGATGGTATTGAGGGATTTCAGCTCACGTATTTACTTAGATAAAATCCAGGAAAATCTTTTTACTTGATATAACATTTGACTAAAGAAGTATAGTGTTAACCTACAAACCTACAGCTACATACCGAAAATATTTTTACTGAAAGCTGAAGGGATGTCGGGTGGACGGTAGTCTGGCGAGGTTTGGCTTCAAATGCACCAAGCAACAGGAGTTGGAGATGGCAGATTAAAAAAAAAAAAGACAGATCGCGTATTTGTAAAGTGAAATCCGATTTCAATGGGATTATGGGGCTGCGTTTCTGAAATCCGGAAATATTAATTTCTGAATGTCTGGCTTCACATCTGATAAGTCCTTCGTTGAGGGATTAAGACAGTAAAAAGCTGTAAGTGCATGTTTTATCATCTTTCTCTAGAGAGAGAGAAGAAGGAGAGAGAGAGGAAGGGATAGAAAGAGAGAAAGAGATCACATGAGAAAGATCAAGACAGAGATATGTGAAGGAGTTTACTAAAGTTGAAACCATAACCCAGAAGTTGTTAGCAGTCAAGTATCAAAGGCATTTGC
Organism: Pomacea maculata; assembly: GCA_004794325.1. Lineage (NCBI taxonomy): Eukaryota > Metazoa > Mollusca > Gastropoda > Architaenioglossa > Ampullariidae > Pomacea > Pomacea maculata. The sequence continues at coordinate 84,999 of SRHC01003283.1, read as the reverse complement.
TGTAGACTGTGGAAATAGAGGAAATAATTTCAGATTTGTTACAGTTGGGATGTTTGTTTTTGGTTGTACAAATTAACAAGCCTTATCACCGCCGTGACATTTACAACGGCAAACATGCCGCAGACAAGAGACAAACATGTCTGCCAAACCTTTGGAGGACATTTTATAGTCTGGGTCACACGGCAAACACCAAAAACAGCTGTTTCGAAAAAAAAAAAAAATTCAGGTTTGTTGTTTGTCGTGTGTCGGAGCCTTTAGTGTCCCACAACCCCGGGTACACCTCGCTACCTCCACTGTTTGAAGATCAACACCCTCCCCTTCCCTCCCGACAGCTGATGGCATGGACTGCCGCCCGCCCAGACAGGAAGTGGCGAAATCTATTCTGGACCAAGCTCCGTCGCCAAGGAGACGCTGCCTCTCACCACCAGCGCCGCCATGCGCAACGAATAGCGCGGGGAGATCACTCCCGGGGCAAAGAAACGGTGATGGGTGCATGCCTGGGCATGACAGTCGGGGCGAGACTCACACTGGGGGCGGAATGAGACTGAGACATGGCTGCTGATTGGCTCTGGTCACACACAGGCCGACATGCATAGTAATTAGTAATGACAGCTGTAGGTGTCACTGTTACAGACATAGTAATTATAGTCCTGACAGTTGTAGGTGTCACTGTTACAGACATAGTAATTAGTCATGACAGCTGTGGGTGTCACTGTCACAGACATAGTAATTAGTCATGACAGCTGTGGGTGTCACTGTCACAGACATAGTAATTGCAGTCCTGACAGCTGTGGGTGTCACTGTCACAGTCATAGTAATTATAGTCATGACAGCTGTGGGTGTCACTGTCACAGACATAGTAATTGCAGTCCTGACAGCTGTGAGTGTCACTGTCACAGACATAGTAATTACAGTCCTGACAGCTGTGAGTGTCACTATGACAGACAGTCATAGTAATTAAAGTCATGACAGCTGTGGGTGTCACTGTTACAGACATAGTAATTACAGTCATGACAGCTGTGAGTGTCACTATGACAGACAGTCATAGTAATTATAGTCATGACAGCTGTAGGTGTCACTGTCACAGACAGTCATAGTAATTATAGTCATGACAGCTGTGGGTGTCACTGTTACAGACATAGTAATTACAGTCATGACAGCTGTGAGTGTCACTATGACAGACAGTCATAGTAATTACAGTCATGACAGCTGTAGGTGTCACTGTCACAGACAGTCATAGTAATTATAGTCATGACAGCTGTGGGTGTCACGGTCACAGTCATAGTAATTATAGTCATGACAGCTGTATGTGTACCTGCCACAGACATAGTAATTAAAGTCATGACAGCTGTAGGTGTCACTGTCACAGACATGCATAGTAATTACAGTCATGACAGCTGTGGGTGTCACTGTCACAGACATAGTAATTAAAGTCATGACAGCTGTAGGTGTCACTGTCACAGACAGTCATAGTAATTAAAGTCATGACAGCTGTAGGTGTCACTGTCACAGACAGTCATAGTAATTATAGTCATGACAGCTGTGGGTGTCACTGTCACAGACATGTCTCAATGTGATCTCTATTCTAATAATTCTAATAATCACAGATAGGTCAATTATAATAATTGCTAGCGACAGCTGGTAACACTGTGACACTAATTGGTGATCATGAGTGTGTGAGTCTGGAGATTTTTCTTGGATTCCAAAGCAAAGTGAACTAAGAATGTGGCCATGTGTCTTGTGTGGCTATTATTTACAGAAACAATTTATCCCTTTTTAACAGATTGTGTTGACCATTAAAAAAAAACACAAGAAAATAACAAATAAAAGCATTTCTGCTTTACCAGAGAAAAGTCTCCACACAAAACTCTACAGAACGGAATGGACACGGCCAAACTATAAAGAACACGTGCCAGACATTCTAGAACCAGGATGGACACGTGACAAATGTTCTGTAAATATTTGGCGAAGAAGCGAGCGCCGTTTACTTATTCTACAAGATCAGAATTGCTGTTGAGGTTTAAAAATGATGTAACGAGGAGAGAGAATTCAAGAGAAAAAAGCGAGGCTGTGGCTGTTGAAAGTTTGGAGAAGCATTAACAAAAAATGTGGACAAGGATGCCAGGCTGTGAAGGGGGAGACGACTGAGTTCTCAGAGCCCCCTTCACCATGCCGCGTGCAGATGAATGGGCAGCTACGCGGTTTTCAAGCTGATGTGAGTGGCTAGAGGGTCAAAAATGAGCTCCACTTCCTACCCATCAGCCCTTGGGCGCACCGCCTGATTAATGGCATCTGCCTGCAAGAGGGTCTCATGAAGACAGGACCGCCCCTGTCCATGCTCCCCTCCTTCACTCCTTCCGCATCCTGCTACATGCTCGGTGGCTTGGAAACCACAGCTTTCACACTCGCCAACACAGACAAGAGCTACAGCGAGTAGGACAGAATGAGAGGGTCTCACACAGTGCTTACACACACACCGACAGAAGTTCACTCACACACACACAGAGAATAAGATGTAAGAGAAGCAGACAAGGAAAATGCTAATAGTTGGTGGCGGCTGAAGTGCTAATAAAAGGGAATGTGTTGCTAAGGGGAGAGTGCTGACGAGAGGGAATAAGCTGATAATGAGTGAGCTAATCAGAACGAAGGTGGTGATAAGAAGTTCATTAGACTGTTCTTAGAGCGGCGATGACCTTTGGACAGACAGACATTGCCATTCAATGTTCGTAGTCAGGAATCCTGTTACATCTTTTAAACAGACACATTATGTGGAGACAATGGAGAGACTGAGCTAAGAATTCAGACGACATTTGAGATGCGACAACAAGAGAGCTTACAAGTAATAGCGGATGATTTTCTTCATTTATTTCTATTAAGAAGCATATACACAGCAGTACTGTACAAACCCGTTTAACTGTACCGGTGGAGCAGTCCCCCCTCCCTACCAGTTTCCAGTCCTGTCTCCAAAGACTGAACCACTTGGCATCAGGTTCAAAAAGGTTCTTTTATTTGTGATGCGAATTTGAAATGTCGAACGTTCAATCCTCTCCTTCACCCAGCCAGCTTTTCCCAGATTACAATCTTTCATCTTCCAGTCCCCCACCACCACCCCCTGTTGCCATTGCAGGCCCGTCCCTCCCGTCCCCTCCCGTCCCCCTCCGACAGCTCGACAAGAATTCTGTCTGTAATCGCTGACCTTGGCCGACACCACGCGCCGAGTTCATCCCCGGCGCCTGCACCTCGTCATGAATTTTTATTGAATTCCACTTTGGCTGCTGGAGGAGGTTGCCTCCATCACAGCTCAGCCTCAGACACGGTGCGAGGGCTTACCTTTATCCTCCGCATGAACAGGCTGACGAACGCGAAAATAAAAGGCAGGGTGGGGTGGTAGGTATGACGACAACTGACACAGACACAGACACAGACAGAGACAGAGACATAGACACAGACAACCAGGATGGGATCCCCCTTCCTCGCCCCTGTATCACGACACATCTTGTCATTGTTTACATGAAATGTACGACAAAACAAACAACAGTTGTAATTAATAATAATGGACGTTGTGAAGTGTGTTTCCCTGTGTGGATGGGGTGTCAATTCGCTGCACACGAAAGAATGAAATGAACGAACAGTTTCAGGAAGAAAACTTTGTAGCCACCCAAAGCACGTGCAGTGGGCCAGACATTAGTAGAGCGCTGGGGTAGCCGCCTCCTGACGTCACTTCCGCTTTCAGTCTCCGTGGTGCAGAGAAAGCCAGGGTTATCTTCCCCCAGCAGCGTATTTGTGGTTAACGCAGACGGCTGATGTCTCTGGCAGTCACAGTTGCAGGAAAACTCACACAAGGACTTTCCTGAGGAAAACAAAAGAAAATGTTGCCGACCACCGACCCCAGCCACTGACTTATTTTACTTCACAGACCACTTCTGTCGTCCACCAGCGGTTATTTTCTCAATTCAGTCATTCAAGGACTTGGAGGTGCTGCCATGCGGTCTGACAGACATACAAAAGCGTTGAAAACAACTCATAATCATGATTTCATGTTCACTTGTTAGCGACAGGAGCATAGACTGATTATCAGAGGCCATACATGTGTTGTTATGTCTCAGCCCACGATGTCTAGAGCCGAGGTTTGTTTGTATTCAGAGATTTGCGTGGAATCGAGTAGTTTAAATTGTTTACTATACTCCCGTGCCATCTAGAGACTGAATATTGCACTCTTTGTATCTATATGAAAGCTAGTGAACGCCGCCAGTGAACACTGCCACGACCGCTACAACCACCTTTAACTTTCCCCACTGCCACCGACATCCGCCATTGTTGCCACCTGTAGACAAACACAAAAGATGTTACATATTGTATTTTTGGAATCACTGTCTGCTAGGTAATGTGTTGTACAATTTCAGTTTCCAGACTGTAGAGTTTTGCCAAATGAATGATTGAAACAACAGAAGGCTGGGGTCAGAGAGAGAGACAGAGAGAGAGAGACAGAGAGAGAGAGAGAGAGAAAGAGAGACAGGAGAAGAAAGTGAACAAGGGGAAGAAGAGAGAGGAAGACATCTGCAAGAGATAAGAGAGACGGGGAGGGAGGGGGAGCAGAAACCGAAAAAACTAAAAATATTAAAAAACCCGTTTTCCTGGGAGAGCTGTGATTTGTTAACTGACAGAACCACAGTCTGACGTCATGCAGCGCCACGTGCACGTCTCGTGCCAGTCTACATTTCTATGTGTCAGTGTGTTTGTGTGTGTGTGTGTCGGTAACATGCTCATGCTTTGTCTTTTAAGTATTTTCTTCAGAGAAAGTAAAAGCCTCGTACTCACTGTCCATGTATTTATTCATCTATTCTTTTATTTTTCCAAAGCAGCAACTGAAGCAAACTGTACAGGACCCCGCCGTTAGTCCGTAACCCTGTTAGTATCCGCCATCTTTTGCATGTTTCCTCCTGTCGTAGCTTAAATAATGCAGGAGGCTGTCAAAGGTGTTGGCTGACCGGTTGACAAATGGTGTGGAGGCAGACCAGGACCTTGAAGGGGAGGAGGGAGGCGAGTATCTGAGGTCCCTCCCCTCACTCGCAGCCGCTGGGCGGTGCTGTGGCTGATGACGTAGACATGCGCGAGGCTGTGAGCTTTGCACGTGCAGCACGTGTACAGGTGTGTCCGCCAGGTGTGACGATGAGCCGCAGGTCGGTCAGACTGGGGATGAACAAAATCTGATGTCCACTGCAGCACCAGACGACATTCCATTACCTCTGCTACTGTGGCCAATACTAGTGTTGTTTGTGATTTCTGATTGATGAGTATTATGGGCGGTTTGCTACTTTGATTGTTTGTTTGTTTAGGGAAGCGTGTGTGCGAGTCAGTCTGTGAGACACTAACCCTCGGTAATGTTGGACGGCGTTTGACCTGCGTGCGTGACCTCAGTGTCAGTCAGGACAAGCTCACGGTGCTACAGAACTAAGACAAACCACTCTGCATGCAGACAACCATCTGCTCTAGGTAACCAAGTACAACTGGATTTTTTTTCAGTAAAGGCATCCGAAAATATAAGTTTTGAAAAAAAAAATAAAAACTCCTCAAAAGAAGAGATAAATACAATGGAGGTACAAACTGACAGACGATGTCTCAGTCTCGAAGCAACCACAGAATGCAAGCAGGACACCGCGAAATGTCGATGATTTTATTCTCTCACCACTTTCTTCTTTTTTCTTCTTTATCTCGTGTTCGCGTTTGTCAGAAATGAAAAAAAAGGATAAATCTAATTTTTAGAAGATTTTCAAAAAGAGTATTTTATATTTTTATTATTCCTGTCACACTTCTAAAATGTGAAACCACTCAGCGTTGCAGACAGACTTTTTTTGTACTTTATTCCTCGACGAGTCGCTTCTGTTCATGAAAAATTTACACCCGAGAGCCAGCAAGAGACCAAAGTTGTGCCCAGGATGACTGCTGGTCATGTGACACTTCTAAACATCAATGGTGAAGTGTTCCCCTTGGGAGACAGGGAATCTTCAGCAATTCTCTCGGCGAAGTCAAGTTTGATTGTGGACCTGAGGTGGTGACACCACTGTCATGAGTCTGACAGTCAAACTGTCATCGCTCCTTCGCTCTTACATCGTCTCGTCGTCGTCTCTGATGTAAGTTTGTCGTTATTGCGGTCCTCTACCTTCAGATCCTGACACCCAACCACTAATCCGACTGCAAACATGGCCCTAGTGTCAGATGTTGGTCCTTGTGGCAGACTGTGGTCCTTGCCTCCATGCAGCAGCACATTATCCTGATGTGCAGCATCCAACTGTCCGCACAAAGCCCACGCAGAATCCCTCGACATCATCTGCACCACTGGACCTCCGGGTTGTCCACGTGGGGGTGAGGATCTCTGTATTATTATATTCTTCTATCTATACAACGGGCGATTCTGTCTTGTCGACCCAAGAAACGGTCGTTTGCACGGTTCGCTCCTCGCCTGGTAATCATTTCTAGTGAATTATCCAGACCCTGCTGCCTGACAACGACGATGTCCCCTGAGCATGAAACACAAGACAAGTGTCCCTGCCTCCCATAATTCCTGGTCTTTACTTGGTCGATACAGGCGCTGGTCAACTCTTGTCACCTTCCTGCTATCCTGCTACTGGTCATCGCCTACTTTTCCCTCACCTCGCCCCTGTCTTCAACAGATGTCCGATACATCGATGATGTCGATGTCGATGTCGATGTCCGATAACGAGGACAGAATGACACCCGCAGTTCTTTCCAGTCGAGTGCTGCAACAAACAGTTCGCGGATCCCGTGGGCGACATCTGTGTTTCCCAGCTCCTTATGTTTGTGGTTCCTTAGTTTTGTGGCAACAAGTTCGACTAGTTTCTTGTGTAATAGTTTTTAGGGCTTTCATTAGTGGAAGTAGCCGTGATCGTGATTGGGCAGGAGTCGGGCAGCCTCACTGATGACATGTTGCGGAGAAGATGGTGTGTGTGGGTTGATGGTGGTGGTGGTGGCGATGGTGGTGAAGTCGTGATTTTTGTCGTGACCATTGACTCACTGCAATGTATTAGCGCAGTTCATGACCCCAGCAGTTCCGGTGTTGTAGACACAAGTCAGTTAAATTCCACGACGGATAACTCTTGTGGAAACTGTGGCTGCCATAGACAGGTCTCACGGTGAATCTCTTTTATTAACAATAATAACAACAATAATCGGCTGACCATAGGGAGTCGAGGGTAATCATGTTCATGACATGTTGACAGTTGACAGAAGCCAGTCCACGACATGTGGGAACTGTGAAAAGGTCAACATGCAACATGCAGACGGTGAGCAGCAACAGACCTGCATCGTGTAAACAGCGGATGAGGGGAGGTTCGCAACATGTAAACACTACTCAGGACAGCCTGCAATATACACTGTACAGTCCATCCTCAGAGTAAGCGTGTGATACCACCACCACCGCACTCAGAGCACCCCCCAGCCCCCAGAGCTGTTGTGAAAAAGACGGTCGGCTCGTTTTTTGCGACAATGGCGCGTTTGTGTCGGCGGCACTCTACGCACCACACGCTTGTGTCGCCTGCCAACGCCGGCTGCGCGCGCACCACGTGACCGAAGGGACACCTGCAGGCCGTACAAGAGCCCGGTGCCGATAGTTTCACAGGACACAAATCTGTCGGCGACACGCAGGCAAGTGTGCAGGCGCAACCGCTGATGCCACCAGCCTCCTCCTCCTCCTCCCGCATCCTTGTTTGGCGCGCGCAGTGCGGGGAGCGACACACCCGGCCTGCCCCGCACTGGGCACACTCACCATCACCACTCCAGTCCCGTTGGGCAGGATGGACGAGAAGGCAAGCTGTCTGACGAGCTCAGCCACACGGTGCAGGGTCAGCGCTCGCCATCTCGCGCGAAATTTCCACCATATGTCTCGCTAGCACCACTCGTCCGGCACCCAGCACCAGCACTAGGACCCTGGCCACGGACACCCGACTAGTTGTACACTATTTAAGACAGTCGGTTTCTGTATACCACTCTCTTATGAGCTTCAATAAATATTTTCATTGTAGGTGATCTGTTGGGGAATCCTTCATTCCTCTTAAAATCCTGTGGCGCGCGAGACCTCGTGGTACACGTGGTAGAAGTACTGTTTGCTTGTCTGACACATGAGATAACAAGAGAAGCTTGGACACTCTGTAAAGAAGCCGAGAATAACACCAAAGAATTACTTATCTACGAGTAGGATCTTCACCATCGACTTTGCCGAGTACCTGTTCCCTCCTCACACACTCTGACCTCACCTGACCTGGTCACGCACGTGTCTTTGGGCGACACGCGCCCTCGCGCTGAGACTAAATAATGAAATTATCGGCGAATCTCTGTTTTGAGTGAAGCCTCAATTGTTTGCCATTTCTTGAAAGCCTCGGTCCGTTGTGTGCGGTTAAAACGAGCGCAGAATCCCGCCTCGTCCCGCGCCTGCGTCAGCAGCAGATACCGCGGCTTGCCAGTCAATAGCCAGGACAAAGTCTTGCTGCGCCGTCGTCGCTGTCGGTAATCGTCGTCGTGTTCGTCATAAACCTGTCAGAGGTGTCCTGGCCATGCCGAAAATGGAAAGGATGGAGTCCTCTGGCACCTGCGAGGGGAAGGCCAATGGAGCTCTGCGCACCATCGAGGGGGTGTCCAGGGCCATGGACGAACAGGAAGCGGAAGCTGGTGGCAGACACAAGCAGCCCGACACCTACGACACTACAGATGGAGAGGAGCGAAAGGTAGGACTTACATCTTACATCTTGTACACATGTCGATGTCCATGTTCTCTCACAACATTTGTGTAGTCTTGTACACATGTGTACCCTCGCACGAGTGTCTTACCTCCTTACCACACTTTTACGATATTTTTAATCCAAGTTCTCGCCTCCACGTGTGTCAACACTCAGATTATTTTAATTGTCGTGTGCTTGTGTTTTTAGCATTGCATGATGATGCTGTTCCTGTGTCCCTGAGAATGTTCTTTTTCTCCTGTCTTCCAGGACTGTTATTAATTTGCTGGATTATTCATTTCATTATCTTGTCCTCAGATGAAACCCTCGAGCACCATTATTTCTGTGTCGTGTAGTTGCCTGGTGAAGTTGTTTACATTCGATTACATTCCTGAACACTTGTCACATCGTCAATACTCGTTAACATAGTTTAACCTTTCTATAATGTGTGTGTCTGTGTGTGTGTGTCAAAGGTGAAAACTGTTTTTTATTCTGTATTTTGTGTCACTAGTTATAAACTATGTTAATTATTTGTTTAATTTAGTGACCGCCAATATTTATGTGTTTGTGACATGTCAGTCAGTGTTGTGTAATCTCTGTATGATCCAAACTTCCTGATTTGTTTCTAAGTGTTGGTTATTCTCAAGTTTCAAATTTTTATCAAAAACACTTTTGATCGTAAACAGTTGTAAAACATCCTTGAGTCACTTTTTTGGTGGTTTGTTATTTTTATCGTAATTTTGCTTTCGTTCTTACTGTCACCACCAGGGTACGTGTGTCTGTGTACGTGTGTCTGTGTACGTGTGTCAGTGTAGTGTGTCTGTGTACGTGTGTCTGTGTACGTGTGTCCTTTGACTTGCATGTTGTTGTATATATTATGCTACACAGCATCACATACAAGATATATCAACATCTATGTGTATATACATAATACAAGGATGCTTGTCGAGGTGGGTAAAACGTACAAACATGTGTCACGGGTAGGGATAATGACAGGTACGTAATATACGTGTTGTTAGTACGGGTAGGTATGCCTGGACATTTATTTGTTCAAGACTGACTTTCTCTTCTTCAGCAAAAACTCTCTCGGGTGTTGGATAAAATAAAATACTTGAAGTAGAGAGTTTAAAGTCTTGGTGTACAGAAACACCAACCTAGCAAGGAACTTGTTTTACATGTTGCAATGATGACAGAGTTCATGGCGTGTAGTTGGTGGTGTGTCTGTGTGTGTCTGTGTGTGTGTGTGTGTGTGTGTGAGCTTAAGTGTTCGTCACAGAGATATTGATAATCCGATTGTGTAAATATCTGAATATCAAAGCGCATCGAGCTTGCTTCCGGTAGAAAAATAAGTAATGGAATTGTTTTTATTATTGCTGCAGACTGTCAATATACCTTTATGTGCACTAAACATTTATACATATACAAAGAGTGTCTGTAGAGAGTTTGTTTAGCCAGCAGTTAAATAGAGCGGAACACCGTCTAGTATCAGTCTAGACTCAGAGAACTTCCCACACACCCACACACAAACCTCAAACACCCACACACACACATACCCACACATACCCACACACACACACACCCACACACAAACCCACACACGGCCACACACACCCACACATACCCACACACACCCACACACAAACCCACACACGGCCACACACACCCACACACACCCACACATACCCACACACACACCCACACACAAACCCACACCTAACCCTAACCCCACCCACACACCACCCTCACACACACACGCACACACCCACACCCACACACACGGCCACCCACACACACCCACACACACCCACACACACACCCACACACACACACCCACACACACACACGCACACACACCTACACACACACACACCCACACACACACACG
>SRHC01003283.1:19867-66493 GCA_004794325.1 Pomacea maculata | reverse complement strand
TTTGCTAATAATTTTTAAGACAGTAGACCGGAGGTTGTCAGCAGACGATGGTTTCCATGAAAGCTTGTTTACATGTTGTTTCTGTGCGTAAACCGTAAACCAACAAACAGCCCAGCATCTCGCGCACGTAAAGGGGGGACAGCGGCTGCAGGAGGGACCTGCCCGCAAGCCATCAGCTTTCACGTCCACCACAGAAGCAATATTCCCGGTCCCCAGGAAATCCCAGCACGTGCACCCATCATCCTGATCGATGCCACATTATGCGGCTCCACGCAAACTCCAGAAGACACTCAACATGGAGCTCTGTGGGTCGGGAGGTTGGATGCAGGTGCCGAGCCACGAGACTTGAAACTTTCCTCGCGTCCACCTCGGCGTCCTGACGGATTATTGTCTGAACCGGAAGACGGGGTCATCGCCAGGAGCCGGCCGTCCATAGGAACTGCGGTCATGCATCAGTGTCGGGGCCAAAGTTCGTTTCCCAGTTTGGATCTCATTCTGCCACGTGAATGTAGTGACGAGGGTTGTCTGGTACACTGCAACTTACGAAACCTTACACAGGACGCTCGTGCTTCAATTATGCTAATGACTGTTCAATCATGGGATTGACTGATGATAAAAGTTTAGTTGCATCAAAAGAGACTTAAAGAAACAAAGAAGAAAGATACATAATATTTCAAATATTATATTTGACTGGTATATAAAAATATTGCGATTTGCTTACCACATCTCTAGTGCCTCTAATACATATTCTGATATATGTTCATATGATAAAGGTGTTGGACCTATTTCATTATCGGTTTTGAGAGTAGTAGATGTAGAAATCGTTCAAACTCGTGTGGGTTTCAGCTGTAACTGTACGCACACTTGTCAGAATATTTCTTTTTTTTGTAAAGTATTATTTGGTCATGTTATGTTAAAAGAAACTCTTTTTTGGTGGCTCACTTATGGCTGCATGATGGACGTTTGTGAATGAGACATTCATACTGCAATTCTAACTGTAAAAAAATGATGGCTTCTCCTTTATGTTGTAAATGTTTTCAATGTTTTTAGAGCTGATCGATAGCTAATGGACTGGTAATCCCTTATTATGCCAAGTGTTGATATCTTAATACACCTCTCAGGGCGAAGGAAGCAGGGGACAAGGACAGGGGGCAGCCGCCTCCTCAAAAACGATGGAAGAAGAATGTCGTTCAGTGTCAGCATGGTTGCCCTCCCCTCCTCTCACGAAAACAAAATAACAAAAAGCCGAGCATCTTCCGACGCCAGGCCTCGAGGGCAAGAGAATATAAGTGAAAGTGAAACTTTGATAGATACTTGTGTGCCGAGGCTGTTGGCACGCCACCTACAACTCCGTTAACCACCCGAGGGAATAGAAATCGTGTCGCCTAATGGGCTTTGCGAACTCCAGTAGTCGATGTTCTGTCATCAAGTGGTCATTGTGGTCGCCTTCTAGTGGCTGGGTGGACACACTTGGTGACTGAGAACTTGAACTAACACCCACGCCAGGCCATGCATACACTAGATGGACTGCCTGTCCCCTGAGAGGTCATTGGAAAGATTGGGTCCACAAACTCGTCACAGTGGCGACCTGAGGAAGGCGCCCTCTAGACAGACTGCGCCATCTTGGTCATCTTGGTCATCGTTGTCATCTTTGTCGCTAGCCTCCCCCTGACATCTGCATGTCATCATTTCTAGTTCCACTTAATGTGTTTTTAACAGTTTCCACAGTTCGAACATTCCATTTTCCTGCCCGCGCCTGCCAAGCTGTCCTCGGTTGCCAGTCCTTTATCTTCAGACATTAGCCTGTTCATTCATCCGGAAATGCTTTTCTTTCACTTGCTAGCATGCTGCCTTCAATCTAAAGCAGGTATCATGCGTCGCTGATGATAGTGAAGGTAGGTTTGGTTGTGAAGATGACAACATTTCTTTCGTGTCGGAAATGAAACAAATTTCCTGGCAGCGACTGCGGCGAGCTTCCCTCTCATGGAGCAACACTCAGCTCGCAGGTCCTCCTGTCTTCTATTGTTATTGGCTCCGATATTCAATCAAGCTGCTCGATACCTTCTTTGTGAAGCCCGCCGACTATGTCAGGTGTTAGTCGGTCGTAAAAGTCATCTGCGGGGATTGTAGGGGGAGGGGACGAATAATTGAGCGGGTGGAGGGGTGGCATATAATTGAGCGCGGGTAGGGAGGCGGAAAAGGTCAGGAGGAACCCGAAAGATCAAATGGTTTTATTTTTGTTTCGCTGAAAGTGTGGATGGACAGACTCCCGGAGGCTCTTGTGTTGTTTCTTTGTGATGAGTGAAGTGCTTTGTGCACCGTGACTGAGTGAGAGGCTGTTGTTGAGACAGTGAGAGGTTTGTTAGTGTCTGTCTCACCCTGTGTGTGGATGTCAGCAGCTTTGTAACTGAGTGAGCTGTGTGCAGGCATGTTTAAACGAGTGCAATGAGATGGATGAACAAGGGCCTTGTACCTCCACACCGCCATTTCTCTGGTGTGTCTGTCACTAATGGTATAAGGGACTGTCACTGGTATCAAGCGAATCATATGCAAGCGCATGTTTACAATTGGTGAGCATGGATGTTTTCTTTGTGTAAACATGTATATTTACGACCAGTGATCAAGCAAATATTTTCTCTTGTGTAAACACGTGTTTACAGACAGACTGTGTACAACTTTTGTTTGCGTGAACCTTTGTTTACGGACAGTGATCACGATCATGTCAGCCAGACAAAACATCTCCAGTTACATTTATCTCCTTTTTTTGTCAGAGTGTTAGCTTTGAGACATGATTGTATACTCCAGTGAATAATTGATGGCGCACTAAATAAACTGTTTTGTGAAAGACACCCGAGGGTACAATATTGATTCCACGTCATCCTCTTGTCGCCAGCCACGTGCTTACTGGCTGAACCTCAACCGATGATGAGGACAGGGAAGTGATTGGAGGGATGAGGCTACAAAAGGCTCAGCTAAAGTGAGATAAATGAATTTTAAATCCACCATTGAGTGGTCTCATCTTTGAAGTCGTTGAGGAGCGGTGCGCAGTAAATACACAGCGGTATACAGAGGTCTATGGACCCTCGACCGTTCATGAAGGTGCCTCGCACGATGGTCGACGCCACCGTAGCCAGAAGAAGAACCGGTTGGCAAAGGTGGAGGAATAGACTGTTTGTTCCTCGCAGAACCTGTTTACCATCGGTCAAGGCAGTCAGAGTCGCGGACCTTGTCATCCTCTGCGTCTGTCTAGCTGCTCCTCCCCAGTTTCCCCCGACGACCACTACTTGCTGACCAGCTTGACCATTCTTCAACTGCTACCCAACGGAGTCATTCTCTAAAGGAGGAGAAGAAGATAGATTATGATAATAGCGAGGAAAAGGAGGAGGAGGAAAGAGGAGGAGGACTCCCACGAATGATGTAAGTCGCCTGACGGTCAACATCCATGACCTCGACAAAGGTTAAGACCTCGGTGACCGAGACCTAAGCCTTCAAAACAAACAAACACACGATGTCGGCAGAATATGGTGCTTCTGGTGAATTGCAGACCGAGACCATTTCTTCTGATCTAGAATAATTAACAAATCTGTTAAATTAGTTTATTTTACTTTCCAGAGCTAGTGTCCACGTGATCTCCCTTTAAAAATGTGGAAAATTCCATCTTCTTTATCAGAGTACACATGAAGGGCGACTGTGTCTCTGAACGCGTTCAATTATTTCTTGCCAGCCTCCGATGCTTTGCATCTGGCCGACCTCTTCTGGTGCTCTGGTTTCACCTGACAAATTCGATTTCTTTACAGGAAGATGGGAGGGATTGTTTACAGAACCGCCGCTTATGTTGTTAAAGCCTGCTGTATGAGACGCAGATATTATTTAGAATAATAGGACAGAAAATAAAAACAAGTGCCTCTTGTTTGTGCCACCCATCAACTTGATGTGGTAATGATTACACAAAGATGACAGAGAGGGTGGACAAAGTGAATCGGGAAAAGCTTGTGTATGATTCACCAATTATGTCATAGCATCTGGAAAAAAGTCGTCTGCCTGAACTTGTGAATCATCGCAAAATTATCTTGTGATAGTGTTTACTGGCTGCACAGTGGATGTAAAATATAATTTTGGAAAAATCTGCTCACCTGCAATAAAAGGGAACACGGTGAAGACATTGCTGGGGACAGCCCCAGTCCATGGACCCTTCCTCTGACCTCCCGAGGTCTCCGCGTTTTCAGTTCGAGGTTTCTGTAATACTTCCGGTTCAACTACTTCTGAGGTAACTTTACCCCCAGTCTGTATCTATTGTTATAACTAGATTCTAGAGATATGTGTGTTTCTTTGGTGAACAGATACCTGCTTACAGGGCCGGCTACTTGCACGCACCCTTAGATGCTCCCTCGGTATAAAAACACATCAGTAAGCAGAGCTGTAGGACAAAATAAATAAATAAATAAAGTTCCCCAAACTGAAAAAGAAAATCAAAGTAGCCAAGCAGGCAGGCAGACACTTGAAAAGACCCGGATGATAACTTGATACTCGAACCAAAGAGATTCATCCTCCTCGTGTCTGTCAATTTGTTTCTCATGCTTCGCTTCATTAATCACGTGAGTGGCGCACGTGCACTGAGCGCCGATATTGAGCGACAGAAGAAAGGAATTTCCGTCTTCAATGAAGTTGTTTGTCACATTGTGTATGATGAAACCACCATCCCCTGATGGAGAGAGAACTGGAATGCCGAGGGTAATCCGCTTGATCTCCTGCCAAAGAAAAGCGGTTTTCTTGCCGCCGGGGGTCAGTCTGCTCGTGTGGACGAGTTTAATCTCAAACATTTCTCAAAGATCTTTCCAGGCTTTGTATGGCTGACAAACCTGCAAACTTTATGTACTTTTGTGTGAGTTTTGCAGCCATTCTGATTCATCTCTCCAGAGTTTTCCCGTGAATTATTGTTGTTTTCGTGAAATCGTATTTATAAAGTTTTAAAGTCTTTCGGAAAAAAAAACAATGGAAATCTTTTAGTCCAGGAGTTTTGACAACTCGGCGCTGCCCGCCATAAACCACTGCCCGCCATCCTCGCCTGAAGAGTGACAGACGGAGAAGGAAGGATGGCGGCACTGCGGGGGAGTCTGGCCCCACTTTCTCGCCTCAGTGGCCCCTCTTCATGAATCTGCTTCAACTCTTTGCCGACTTGTGACTGGACTCGATGGATGAGGGAGGGACGGCGAAGAAGTAAACAAGACGTGCAAGAGGAGGGTGAGGAATGGAGGAAGACGCAGAGAAAATAAGAAACTCTATCCGCTAAAGGATGATTGAGAAAGATCAATGACGCCTTCCATTAGTCCACAAACCAAAACAAAAAATAAGGATCCCTGATAAATACGAGGGCTCCGGAAAGTAACGAGAGCGAAATTCCTGCACTCCAAGTGTTTACTCATGGGGATGGTGGTGAAAGGTCAGGGTGGAATCTTAGATAAAAGGTGGGATCTGTTTCACTTACATTTTATCTTTCTAAGTGCTCAGACATTTGTTTTTGTGAAACCTTGTTGAAATGTCTCGTCAGAGGAAACATGCAGGCAACGGCACGTAATGACATCCGGTCACACTTCACTGGCTGTGAGATAACTTTTTAGTAAAAAATAAATTCTATTCCCTCCACTTCCACCATCGAGTCCCGATGATTTATTCTTCTTCTCCAAGATTAAACGCAATTAAAAGAGAGTGGAAGCAGGTGAATGAACTTTCTCTCTCTCTCTCTCACTCTCGCACACACATTCTCTTCTTTTCGCCTTTGAAGATAATTAGATACTATCATTGTGTCTAAGCTTCCTGTCAATGGAGTGAAAAGGAAGGAAGGCACTAACCTTATTAACAGACAGATAAACCTCCGTCATACCTTCCCTTACTGTGCCTGGTATCGGCAGACTGCAGCCGTCCTTTATCACTGAGGTGTGACCGCAGTCAATCAGGTGCGAATGGGGGGTGGGGATGGATGGATGGCTTTGCTGTCTGTGGGAGATGGTGCTGTGGCTGAAGGAGTGGCCATGCTCTCATCAAGTCCAGCTTTATCTCTGTTCGCTTCTGGCTGCAGCGACAAGCATCAGATGAGGTCCACTTTCAGCCCGCGAAAGTCCTCTCATCTCCACTGAGTATAAACATTAACCAAGTTTGTCTCGTCGAGCTCCAGTTAAAGGACGTGGTGCCATGCCTGTAGAGATCCTCAGTGGAGGGGGGAAGGTGTGTGTCTAGGGCCAGGACCAGACTTTCATGGAGCAGCCATTGTCCTTCCAATTCGCTTTCTTCACTGAGGCGGCCATTAATTTTAGTCCACAATAGAACCTTTTAGCAAAGTGATTTTAGTACAGAGAAGACAGCGAAGGCTGTATTAAAAGCTGAGGATATAATGCAGGAGGAAAGTGGCAGGGAGGATACGTAGAAGACTAACAGAGGAATATATGGTAGAGAAAATAAGCTTGGAGTAGTATAGGTCATGTTGCTAGGTTTCATATCGCAGTGGCTGAGTGATGGAGTATTCAACATAGTTTATCAGCAGCACCCCTGGTTATACTGACCACTACTTACTCCAGTTTGAGGCGAAATCCTGGGACATTTGCATTATGGTGATCACCGCTCACTCCATCTTCATATTCGGGAATTTCGCGTGTGACTAAAAACAACAACAACAACAACAACAACAACAACAACAACAACAGCAAAAACACTGCCTTGAGCCTCTGACCCTAAATAATGACACAAAAAATATGTAAAGGGAGCGCAGGGAGAGGGGAACAATGTTTATCTCGCTACATGATTCAGTTGTGAGATCAACTGACCTCCGCCCTAGTGGCGCTCGTCACCGGCAGGTGGGTTACGTCATCATGATTCATCACCTGCCTGTTATCGCCACCTGTCGTGACTGGCCTTATAGTCAAGTGTCGATGTTTCATCAGGTAAAGCAGCGCAGATAGAGGTCAGTCGTCACGAAATCTCAGCCATCGTCTTGACCCCCGTTTGTCCTTGACCCCACTGCCACTTGTTCTATGGCCTTCCTTCCCCACCCGCTACTGACCTCCTCGGGTCACAGGGCAAGCAGATTGCGTCATGCTGCTATAAATACTCTGCACTCTAGCAAGTTTGTAAATCATATCTCACGGGGAAGACATCTCACTCACACCTATCAGCAAGGACTGACGGCAATTAAAGCTGTGGAGGACTCGAACATTCTCTCTGGCTCCAGTACTCCAATGAAGTGTTACATCACCAAATAAGGATCAAAGGTCATGGCAAACTCCGTTTCTTCACTTCCGGTGAAGGACAGAAAACGTGACCATGACCTAGATCGAAATGTTCATTACTGAACAGTGGACATCCGGGGCGCAGGATGCCGGGGTACCTCAAGTGTCATGTTTGGGAAAGCTTACACGTTTCTACGGCAGTATGAACACTGTGTTGCCATGGAGACCGCGGACGGAAGACCGGAATCGCGAGCCGGAATCGCAAGCCGGAGAAGGAACTGTCCACCTTCGAGGTGGAAGGCATTTTACATCAATGCGTTTTACAAGGTAGGGAAGCACTGCACGATCATGCAAACAATTTTCCTCGCTTCGTTCGATTTTTATTCCTAGAATACATTTGCAACTCTCCATTATTTTTTTTTCTTCCTTGTCATTAAGGGGCGTAGACATCACGAGCCTTCAGTCACTGCCTCACACAGTATCTGTCTTATCTCGTCTGAATCAATCGTCTGCTTCCCGAGTTCGATTAGTAACTTTGGGAATTGATGCGAAACGTCTCATGGCCGGGTAGAACATGAAAGGTCTCATGATCAGGTATACTGTCAACAAACAACGATTTTTGTTACTTACACTCATTAGTAATGAGTTCAGCAAACTATGGTAATGTGTAGAAAGCCTGTGTTCACAGACAGCCGAGATTTATTTGTGTGGAAGACACCCGAGCACGGCAAATCCATCCTTTGTGGGTGGCTCTGGGCGAGAGCTGGGGGCAAGTCTTTCACGGGAAACGAACCCCACAGTCCCTCCCGTGACATGCCTTGAGGTAGAGATCTCTTTGATGTCGGCGGCTAAAATAACTGTTCCAGACTGCACTGGCATCTTAGTAAAGCCAGGGTTGTATTTTCTCGCAAGTTTTAATAAGTAACACCATCTGAAAGTTGTTTATGATCCCGTAAAACATTTTATTTGCACGTTATGTTAGAGATGACCTTTTCTTTACGATGGATGACCGATGTTTGAACTGGTGAGTTGATGAAAGCGTTATTTGTGGGCCAACAACATCAGCCTCTTCCTCAAGACAATAATTTTCATTCAGTGTGCGTGTATAAATTCCCAAAGGAATTAAAAAAATGGCACCTGATGGAAAATTCTCGTGGTGTTGATTTGCCCTTTGACATTAGATTGAGTTTTAGGTAATGTCAGAGTTCCTCTGTAGACAAAGTGGAAAAACACTATCCTTAAAAATTGTGAAGGTTCCAGACAATTAATATTAAGACACTGCTGACTTTTGAGATTGAGGATTTATCTGCAGAAAAAAGACCTTTTATTCTCTAACAGGTTCTGACGAAAAGGTTGCTGGTCTAACCGCAATTACTTGTCTTGTATCCAGTGACAATGACCTCCCATTTCAGTTTACAACTATTTTGTAGCATGACCACGAGCATGTCAGGTGTTTTACACGTTTTTCATTTGACAGAACAAGAACAGCCCCTGAAAACTTAGCAACCTCTCTCTTCTTCTCGTCTCCTGCACCACAATGGTTGTTTCACACATCAGTTGCTTCACACATTACTGCACTGTGTGCACTCAAGCGTGGACTGTGCTCCAGGCAGCTTTCTTCCTCCTGCAGGCATGACAAGCTGAAACAAAGCATTCCAAAGTGCGTACTTTCGTCTCCAAATTAGTATTTTTTACATATTTCTGGAGACCTTTTGTTGAAGATTTTTTCCGGAGCTCAGCACGATTGAGTGAACTTTGTCGAAGTAAACTCGACAGGTGCATCATTGACCGACTTTGTGTCGAGCGTTTAAAAAACACTTCGGGCGTTGAAGATGACAAGTGACGAAGCACACAGTACACCACCAGCCTAACTGCCAGTTAAATACATCACATATTATTGTCTACCCTGGGTTAGTCACCCGACTACATGTCAAGGCCCGTATTCATGAGGCGACGGTAAGTCTGTGTCCCGGGTTAATAAAGGAAAGCGTTGTTTCCATGGTTATAAAGCGGTATCCAGGTGCCGCGGATGTTGCTTTACACATAGGGACGTATATATAGAGAAGTGGCAACGGTTTACCAGGGTAGAGTAACATGCAGCATTATTCTTGTGGCATGAAAACACATAACATCATTCCCTCCTCTCCGCCGTTTTTCGAATCTTGAAGAGCGAGCCTCTTTTTTTACGGATTTATAAAACCGAACAAAATCGGAGCATCCCCACCTCCCTCCCCTACATAACTGACCTAAATTATGTTTATAGACAAGGATGTACATAAACATAAACGCTGAACATGCAGCAGACGCCACGTGTCTCTGTGTTTACAATATGTGTCGACGTTGACATCATCATAGGTTGTTGTCGAGATGCTTGAAGACTTGCTTTCCTTGTTACCCTGGGGCCGCATGTTGTCATGGTAGCGGAGCCCATGCGTGACATTGTGTGATATTTAACTCTCAATACAGGTATAAACCGCCATTTGTCTGCTAGGAGGCTGCCTGTCATAAACAGCTTTCTTTCTTAAATATGCTAATGTCTTTTCTTTTTTAGAACCACTCAGCAAGTTTTTTTTTCTTGATTTCTTGCATTTTTGTTGTTTTTTTGTGATCTTGGCAAAAGTGTGGATTTTCCTGAACCTACATCTCCAATGCAGCTAGTCACCTTTTACTTCCGAAGCTAAGGAAGAACAAACAGCCAGCGTTTTATTTTTAAAGAGTTTTGTAGTTATTAAATAATTACTATTTTATCTTGCTTTATTGTCATTAAACATTCAGGTGTATTCTTACACAAGAGCGGGTGTGGATAAAGAGACATTTGATGGCAAGACACTGATACAAGAGGACATAATATGTATAATATACATACACACTCAGTGAGTGTCGGAACATAGCGAGTGAGTGAAGAGTGAAAGAGCAGAGAATCTACTGCTGCTACTGCTGCTCGTAACGATCATGGATTTGATGTTTCTGTAGGTTTCTTGCTAATGTGTAGATCGAGCAAGCTTTGAACAAAGTTAAAATTGCAAAGATTAATGACTGAGATAATTAGAGAGACTCACAGAAAGACTAATGACTGACACGAAATAATTACAGATACTCACACAAAAGCTGACAGATGCTTTACACCACAATAGCCACCGCTCACATGTTTGATCAGTTAAAGGGTCCAAGGATGGCAGACACAAAGACAAAAATATCAAAAAGTACGTACTCAGGATAAATCAATTGAAATTTCATATTTTCTAAAATTCTAGAATATGTCTAGAATCGTTTTTACCAAATTTGGTTACTTAATATTTGTTTTCGTCAGGGTGTTGTCCTGTACGTAATTCTCTCTCCCCCTCGACTATTCAGCCCAACTGTCACTTCTCTTTCTTTCAGCTTTTTTAAAAAGCATTTGTAACTGATCTTCCTTAAAATGAAGGAAGTGGAAATAGAAAAATGATTTTTTTCTCTTCTACTTTTTTCGTATTTTTACATTTGTCTTTGATGACAAAAGCATGGTGAAAAGCGATGTCTCAGGATAAAAACCTCAATAAAATGTCAACAGTGTTTGAGTTTCTAACGAGAAGAAGATTAGCCTCACGTAGCTCCTAGAAAATGTTTTCTGACACGTCATCTAGAAAAACCCAGCAAACATGATGTCGGCACGAAGACGAACAGTCCTCCTCTTCAACTGCTTCTGGGCGACTAATGAAGAATCCATTTGGGCTCAGACGCTTCACGGTAGAAAGTTAAAAGCACGCATCAGAATGTTTCTGCTTTTGTCCCGTGCATTTGATCCAACCTCTCCTGACTCCCAACAATTTTAAACACATCGACCCCATCACTTTGTTAAGGCTTTCTATCAGACTGGAGTGTTGAGTCTCTAACGAGGAGGACTAATGGAGCCTTCTGCTGTGCTCCTGTTCCATAAAACATCGCAAAACTATTTTCTCCTTTCAGTGTAGAGTACACGAATCTCTTCTTGGAATCTGGACATTTTTCTCGACGAGAAGACGTTGGTTATGAGGGTACCCTAGCTGTGGGTGTACACTATACACCGTTTTGTCGACGTCTTCATCATTGATGGACGATCTTAACCTGTTTGTGACAAACACCACATAAGCACTCACTTTCTGGGAAACATAATTAAATCGACGACAATCGTCTTCATTTCCAAGTTATAAAGCTATATCTGGACACCCCAGATGCTTTGCCGTAGTGATAAAAGCGGTGGCAAAAATGCCCTGGTGTAAAGATACATCTGGGCATCGATGTAACTGGGAAAATAAGACACTTCTCTTTGACTTATCCATTTAACTCTGATAAGAGTGGCTAAAATTAGCTACCTATAGACAAAGCTGGTGGGCTGGCAGTGGGGCCCACGATGCTCGTAAGTAGTGGACTCCACTTCCAGTCCACCAGCTTTGCAGGCTCCCAGCTAGCTAGATCGAAGAAAGACCAGAAGTATCCCTGGTATAAGACGCTAGAAATCTTCGGAAAACAACCAGAAGAGACCAGGGGAAACGTGAGATAACTTTTCTAGATGACTGCGCCGTGCGGACTTGAAAGTGCTGCTAAAATGTCAAATGTTTGTATTCACTACATTATCAGCAGAACTTGATTTTATATACATTTGTATATCTTTCCTTCCTTCATTTTTCTAGTCTTCTTTCTTACTTTTGGTTTTGTTTCGCACTTCAAACCATAGTTGATGGCGAAGTGAAGAATAAGTTGCTTGGTTACAGAAAGCGTCTCTTATTGGCGGAATCTTTAACGATACAAAGTTTGAATAGTTGTGTGATAACGGAAAGTTGTTAGAAAGTTTGAAGATACAGCTTATGATGATATTCGATGACAGTGATGGAAAAATTTTAGGAGGGATGGCGTTTTCTCTTGACTCATATATTTCTGTATTTTTTAATATTTTATTTATATTTTCCTGTACGACCTACACCTGTCGACTCCATCCTGTCTGTCGGGTTCGTGTCGCCATGTAGGCGGGGACGGATAAAGGGAGACAACCTGGGTTTCACTCACAACGCACACACGAGTGCAGTGCCCCTGTGTGGCAGGCCGTGTGGCGCGCCGTCAACTGCGAGAGTGGCAACAGTTCAAACATTTTGCTCAGGATTGTAAAAGCATCATCAGCCCAACAAACTGTTTCCTCGTAGCATGTGCAGCTAGATGGGGAAAGATAGATTTCCGCTGAACAATTTGAGCAGCTCCCAGAATGGTTCTGCTGGAGGCGTCCATCGCCAAGCCTCACGACAGTCGTCAACAACAGAAATGTGCGATCTGTGTTGCAAGGCAAGTAGCAGGGACATTTACTGCCCGCAGGCTTGCAAGTGTGTGTGTGTGAAACAGTTGGTTGTGCACGCTAGAGCAAGCGTAGGTCGAGACACTTGTCTCAATACACAGTAGTAGTTTGATGCTTCCATTGGTTTTTCTCCTTATATCAGATTGTCGTCTGCTTCTTACAAAATGACCCAGTTAGATATGACACAACAGACAGAAGCTATTAATATGAAGGGAAGGCAGTGTCACCAGGCATACCAGTTTGTAAAAAATCTGTCCTATTTGCTTATCATTTTAAAGAGCGTGTTTTCTTCTTTGGAAAGATAAGATGATTATTTAAACAGATTACATGATCTGGAGAGTAGCATGGGTTGTAGTGGCAACAGCCTCAACCTTCCCCCCACGTCAACCACCAAACATGTTCTTGTCAGTCACCCATCCATTTGTTCTGTTAGTTTAGTAGTCATACTCGCACAGCATACATACACAGCATAGCATCTTTATCCACCATTCATTCACATATATGTCTGCACACACACACAGAGGAAAAGCAATCTGTTGGGGAAAGGACATCATTGCTAATTAGTCATAGTTTAATACTAATTAAAAAGCACGGTTTACAACTTACTGCTTACTGCATGAACTATTTATGTGTTCACACTTTTCACGTTATTGACAACTAAAATTCACATAAAAAAAAAATTACACCAGGATTATTAAACCATTATTTGCATATTCAGCATGTAGTAAGAAGAAGTTTTGCCATATGCAGAAACAGGTGGCTTGTTTGAACAGCAGAAAATATTTTAGGGCTTAGTCTAGTGACTTGTTCCTTTGTAAATGTGGGTAATATGACACTTTAAGATATTTTAGTTTGTATTGAAACATAGTGACAATTGAATGTGACTGATGATAATGATAAAGTTCTCTTATTAAATAGCTAAGACTTCATGATGAAGTTCATGTTACAAAGGCATATTTCCCATTTTTTGCAGTTTATATATTTATGATATATATTTTGCAGTATATAATGCTTCATCTCTTATACTATAAATATGCCAGGTAGTCTTGACATGAACAACTAGATCCAGGCAAGAAATTTGTAGAATAGTTTTGTTTTCTAGGTTGTTAATGAAATTTTGTACTTCCTCTGTGTGAGTATGCTGCAAGAGGTGGCATTTAGGATCATGTTATACTATTTTCACAGTAAGAAAAGGTGCATGAGCAAGAGTTTGCATATGCATGTGTACGTGATGTGTATTTAACTGCTTCATGTAAACATTTTAAGGTATGCATGGATAGGTATGTAAAAAAGTCTAACAACTTTGCTCAGCGATGAGAAGAAACCAGTCTTCAAGGTACAGCCATCACCAAGACTAAACTAATTGCAGTTTAATAGTGCTAGAGATTTCCTGTCGCCTTTGTCTTTATGTTTATCTTGGAGCCGTTAGTAGCTAGAGAGTGAGTAATGTCAACCCACGCCCAACCTCCTCCTTATATACTGGGAATAAGCGAACAAACGCACAAAACTGCGTGCTGCAGACTTTTTTTTTTTTTGGCTTGTATGTGTATGCAACGGGAGGTTAGATATGCAGCACTGTCAACATCCCGCCCGTATGTCTCTAGTCCTCGGTCACATCTTGCAGTGATCAAAAGCCAAATAGATGTGCAGCTGTAAGCAAGCACTCAGAAGTGCCATCGACGCCACGCAGTTTGCCAACTCCCACACACAGGTACTATGGAAACCGCCGCAGCCTGATGAAGAGCGAGGATGCTGTGTTGGCGGACGCGGAGTGTAGGTCGTAGGGGCATAAGGTAACTCCAGGCTTGGCGGTTCATTCGAGTGTAGTGGTGGGCATTGGTAGATGAGTAATCGACAACTTGTATCGACAGACGACTTTCATCAGAGGGCGCTGGTCCATAAGTCATCTTATGTACTGCCGTGAGGCGGGGGCACACAGGTGTATTTTGCGAGGAATAGCGAGTGTTGCAAGGACAGCTGTTATCAACCAGGGCTGTTGGGGATCGTAAGAAAGTGATGGAAGTAAAGAGAACAGAAATGAAACAAGATTTTGTCTCTTCTCAAATACATTCACCAACTGCAGGCAGATGTAATACCTGTTTATATCTGCCCACGGCCCTGTGTCTGTCGCTACTGTGACAAGTCTTTTATTGTCTGTAGCTTGCAGGGAATTGCCGATACCCGACATCTATTAGGAGTTGCGGTTATATCTATATTTTGTTGGTTTCGCGAATACTTAAAAAAGTGCTTGAAATCCGGCCTGAATGAGTACCACTAGTATGCAATACTTTGGCCAACCTTGGAAGTAAAAAAAAAAATACTGTTTTTAGCGGAATAATTTTTGATTTCGTAAAATAAGAAATAACAGCTAAAATGAACACAAATGTGAACTGTAAGAAATAAAAATAACCGTAGAACTTATAGCCGAACTAGCCGGGTTATAGGACCTCACCCAGGTGATGTCCCGTCCTGACAATCAGCGCAGAGCGCAATTACACCTTGTCACTTCAAAGGAAAGGAGAAGGCGAGTGGCTGCTTGTGATGTAGGGAAGATACAAATTGTGGTGATGTCAGCCGTCATGTGACTCTCTTACTCGCTAGCCATCTCTCTCTTTCGGTTTCTTCCTTAGGGTACCTTCTGAAGACTTTGTCTAAGTTTGCTATCCATAGTAAAAGTACGTCGCCTTTTGTTCTGTGTGGTATTGTTATTGTTTCTTTCATTAGGATCTACCGACAACACTATAGAGAACATGAGAATAAAACTGTAAAATAAACATGTTCTGAAGCCATGTCTACTAGCCATAGTCCACGACACTACAGTAGATGAAAGGAGTAATCATGTCAAATTTGCGGAAGATCAAACGCTCTCTCTCTCTCTCGCACACTTTCGTCAACATTCCTTCCCCTTCGCTCCCCCGTTGGCGTCAGTTTTTAATGTGAGTTGTACGGGTCAGAGTTCACCTCGCCCCCTTTGACGACGTGACCCGGATCACCTTCACTGAACCCTGAAGACCTATAGGGGGTCAACCATTGATTTGTTGGAAAGACGTATTGGTGTGTGTGTGTGTTGACAGGTAATAAGGCCAAGACTGCGTCTAAGGGCTGCATAGACACATGGTGGACATTGCTGTTGTGTTGTCAAGCCGTTCTCAGTGAAATGGTTTAAGTAACGTGAGGTGTAGCAGTTCCACCCACCCCACCCCCACCCCCGGCCTTCACAAACGTTCTTTCTCTCTCTCTCACACACACACATGCTCGTGCACCTGACCCATCAGTTCGACTATCTTGACCACACAATTGTGCATTCCGACTCTGGTCCTTCCTTCTGTGATGCTTTTAATTTTCTCTCCCACTTCTCAACTCCCAGTGTTAGCTGCGTGTGTCGCCACTCCCTCAGCCTCCCAACACACTCCATCTTAGTGCCGCACAGAACTTGAACGATTTCTCGTTGACCTGTTGTCAGATATAAAGCCGGCCTCCTCCTTGGCTCCCCTGCTTGTAGACATCTGACTACCACAGTTTTATGTTTTCATCTTGACCTGGAATAGCCGCGTTGCCAATTTATTGTGATATCGCCATAAAAACATTCAGTATGACAATTATGTCTTGAAAGAAATGAACTTGTGGGTGTGTGTATCTGTGCTCTGTCTTTACCGTGTTAGCTGCTTGCTGGCAGGACGGTTGACTGGTTCTCGTCTTCTGCATGTCCACAATGCTGCATGTTTGTAATATTATACATTTGGTGCATGTTTGCGTTTGTTGCTTATCAGTTGCTCGCTTGCTATCGTCACAGCACACTTGAAGCTAATCATTGTCGTGCTCTTTGTTGCAGGTGATGTTGATTGGCGACAGCGGCGTCGGCAAGACCTGTCTGCTTGTCCGTTTCAAAGACGGAACTTTTCTGTCGGGTAGTTTTATCTCCACCGTGGGTATCGACTTCAGGGTAAGGTCGCCTCTTGCCACTGCACATCGCTTTAGATCGCGCTGACATCATAGGAAGAATGTATTGTAATCAAATTTACTTCCACGCGTTGTCCAGCAGCCTCAAGTTAATTGTCCTCAGACCACAAGGTGTCGCCATATGGTCCATATCGATCATTCATCTCCTTGGATGACTAATCCCAAGGGTTTATAAATATTCGCTCTCAGTGTTTGATTCTGGTGCTGTAGGAGAGACGCTGAACTCCTCAAGCCGCTTGGTTAAGAATGAAAAAAAAAAAGACATTCGTTCGACGGATGGTCAACGCTGTCTTTCAGTGTCTTTGATTGAGGGAGTTGTTAGCAAACTACTCCCAGTTTAGTTTGAGTGCGTAGATGGTCATTTAATCAGTTTGAACACGCAGTATGTAAATGTATCACGTGACCTAGCAAGTCAATAACCTCTTGTTCTGCAGCCATGTCTTTAATCGGAAGGTGTGCTCACTTCTCCATTGTTAGTGTGGTGTTGCTTAAAGGCACATGACTTCGCAGACGGCACAACTTGAACCCAAGTTGCCGACTGTTGACTACTGACGATCCACCGGCACCAAAGTCGAAAACACCGGCAGACAAACACACCATCTGGTGATGAGTCTGCCCTTCTCTCTGACATTTAACATGCATTGCAACACAGACATCTTTGTATTTTCCTAATAAATAAGATGAAAACTTTAGATTGGCATAAACAGAAACAGCATGGTGACCACGGCGGGTTGACTTGCAACATTAAGACAGCTGGCTACAAGTTTACTTTATTGCCCAGGCAATAAATTTACAGTTTCGTTCAATAATATCCATCCACCACTATTTCCAGTTCCTTACTATACCAAGTTTACCTAGTTTGCCCGAGCTGCCGCTGTTGGGGATAAATTACGTGTACAAGACGGAAATGTATGCTCTGAGCTTTATTCAGGTGTTTTTATATTTGTATTTTATTGCTGTTATGCTTGGCTGTATTGTTTACGTTGCTTCTTCTTGTTTATTCTTGTTCAGCTTTGTTCCTGTTCTGCGTGTATTGTTTGTTTCTCTTTTGTTTGTATTGTTTATTGACAGTTATTTGCTTGTTTCTCTTCGGGTTATTCGTAGCAGTCATTATCATGTATTTTTGTTTAGCTTGTCTTTTTCGATGTTTTTCATTTGTTCCTTTTTCTTTTGTTCATTATGAGCCTCATAGTACTTGTGGCCCGCTGCTTAATCATCTCAGATTTGGCCGAAGCCAGACTTCCGGCCTGGTGTGAAACGACAGCCGTGTCCGGACCAGTGCTAAGGCGAGATCGAGCTCTTGTGACATCGGCTTTAACTTAAATACTCGGCTGTCCCAACCTCCAGCCCCGCGTCGTTAATTTAAAACGACAACAACAACATCATGAGTACATTACAGGGTCAGAGAATGAGCCTTCGAAGTGTTTTCGTGCATTGAAGAGGGAACTAGGTGTTTATTACATCATTTGTTGTCGACCACATTAGTCCCTATAGCCTTGTGACAAGGCATGGCGCCCACATGTATAGTAGGATATATATGTATAGTGAGATATATATTTATAATCCCTTCAACCAATCACTGAGGTTAATATCATCCTGCACAACTCCATGGCAAGACACGGAGTTCTTGTCTGACATTCGAGATTGTGGCACTACATCCAGCTAGCCTTATGTCAGGAAACAAGCCAAGGACGCGACCAAAGCGTAGGCCTGTCAGGAAATGAAAGTTGCCAAAGAAAAAAAAGTGAAAAGGATACAAAGCGCCAGTGCTTTTCCCAAGATTGGCAACGACAGAATGGTGGATAGGGGAAACGAGCGCACGTACATGGATGAAATAACGACTAACAAACACAATAGTTTTAAAAAGCCAGAGCACTTAACCCTTTCAATGTCTCCTGTCGTATGGTTTGTGACGTCACATAGTAAATGTACTTAACTGTGTATATCTTGCCCCCGTCCCTTACTCTAACCCTCTGCAGTCTTCGCGAATTGTAATGCTGGCGCTCACGCAGACCCAGAGAGCGGGGCTGAAGAAGGAAGCCAGTCGGCGGGTATTGTAGGGACAGAGGATGGTGTTTGTTCCGCTTTAAGCGGATTTTTCTTTCCTAATTCTTCGCTGACCTTTTGGCGCGTTTACTTTGAATGTTTATCCCTTTGGTTGGATGTCTGTCTTGGTTGGCTGCAGGGCCGTGCTTAGGGGCAGGCGGACGAGGCATCTGCCTAGGGCCCCGCGCTTCAAGGGGCCCCGCGCTTTTGATTGATATTGGTAACTAGGCATATGGAAGTGTAGTCAGCCGTATCTTCTTTGGCCGTGTGATCGTGGCGTGAGGGCCCCGCACATGCCTTTTGCCTCGGGCCCCGCGGGGGCTAAGAACGAGCCTGGTTGGCTGTGTCTGTCTGATTATTCTTTGGACTGTCATCAACACGCTCGTTAGCACCGCCTGGCACCTCCCCGAAAGAGGGTTACTAGAAAGTGCTAGAAGGTATGACGGACGCTTTCAGTGTAGATGTAGATGGACTTGTGGACCACAACATAGTTTTGTCAAAACAAACGGTCCAGTGGCGCCGACTGGCAGTGAGTGTTGTTTTTGTCTGACACCAGGGGAGAATTAAGGGACCTGAAGAGGTGTGGCGTCATAGGAGTCACCACCGACATGTGACATTGTCACTAGATGACACTAGCGTGCTGATGCTGCTTAACACAGTATATGAGGAAATAGCAACAACATCAGGAACTGAGGCCACCCTTACCGTGTGTTGAGCCAGATAACACACAGCGCGTCTTACTGATATCACAGTCTGCAGAGCGGAAGGATTCATGTTGTCACCACCATCGCCAGGCTCAATCAGCGCCATGATCTGCTATTAAATTTCTGCACGAGATGACATATCGATACATTTAGCAATACAGGCATCATATTGGTGCTGGCCTTGGTGGCTGTGAATACTGGAAGTAAAACCGTGATCAGCAAGTCAGGTTGCCAGTTATCCACTGTCTCCCTCTTCGCACACACACACACATTTTCCCGCTTGTTTCTTGATATTTTAAACTGTTGTCCTGCATCCCCAACACTTCCCCTTCTATTTACATGCACAGGAGTTGAATGCAAATAAATGTTGGGGCGGTTGTTTTTCTTTGTTGGCATCAATGGAACAAAGTGCATGTTATCCTCGGATTACTGACCATGCATCGTTTGCCCTCTCAACCTTTAGCAACATTGTTCATCGACATTCTTATAGAGAGAAGCGGGAAGCAAAGAGGATTTATTTGATGTGCGTGTTGCGCCCTTAGTGTCTGTACTTTCAGCACGTGACGTGCCGTGTGTGCGCACTGTGACGTTTGTGCTGAATCAGACTATTGATCAGCGCGCCATCTGCTGTACCTTCACCCCAACTCCTCCCCAAGTACCTGGTTGTCACACCTGGCCACAGCGGTGAAGATGTTAGAGATACATTCATACAGCTGCTGCAACGGAGCTGTGGTCACGTGTTATATAAAGTGGTCGATCTACGATTACTCCAGTAAACTTTATCCTTGGGTTCGGTTCCTGTAAAGCTGCAGGCGTGCTTTAAGACCTGTTGTTGTGTCAGCTCATGTCTTTTAAACGTGGAGAGTCTCTGTCGACACAACTGTTTCCGTTTCTGTTTGAATAGTTTATTAAAGTGAATGTTGACTTAAAGTAACTGTCACCAAATTTGAGTGGGGATGCCATTGGCTAGAAATTATGGGAGTAGGCAGGTCTGCTTTAGTGTTCTGCATGCATTTGGAGAGGAGTAGAAATGAGGGTTAGATAAGGAACTCGTTTTAACAAACCTAGACATATTTCTAGAAGTAAAAATAACACTGCTTGAAAATACTTGAAAAAAACTAGAAAAAGCTACCACCGTTATCACAAGTAAACACACGTTTATTTCAAGCTTACAAGCGGTATTTATATGTTCCAGACAACAGGCTACATCCACCCGGGCACAACCTAGACAAAGCTAGTTAACTGGGAAGTGGCTTGATATTTCATCAGTGTTTAATTTTGTTGGAATGAAAGTTTCATTGTTTACAGGCTATCACATGGACAAACTATGGTGGGCAAGACTGAGGGTCACTGTTCCGGGCAACTGTTGTTTTGGTTGATTAATGTTGGCATTGTTCTCAAACTCTTATCAGACTTTCTGAATTGTCACTTATATGTTAAAAGCTGTTTTAACCGGACAAATGTTGAGTGTTTAACCAAGTTAGGTAGATGTCAACATCATAGGAAAACAGAGGTTTTGGGTGAACGCTTGGAGCATGTGAACTGTGAACAAGCTAAGTCCAAGTATGTTTGCCAGTACAGTGAGACTCTGGGGCACTTTAGAGGTTTGGTGTTTGAGCACTTTGCTTGGTTAACGACAGTTCGTAGCAGTTCACATATAGAAGATATTCTAGAAAATTCTTCGTAAAGTCTGTCGCATGCCAGTGTTATAGGCCTAGACAAAGAGGAAGTAAATATTAAATTTATTTATTTATTTTTTTTGCAGACATAATGATAGCGTAGACATTCAGAGGTTTTGTCTGTTTGTGCCGAGGCGAAATACGGTCATCTCCATGTTTTATCTCATTTCTTGCTTCCTTTTCTTCTTTATTTGCAAAAAACAACATAAGCGTGCACGTTGTTTGTGAGAGAGAGAGAAAGAGAGGTTCGAAACAAGATACGGTGACATTTTAAGGAGAATCTTTTATAAAATCGATGTCAGGTGTTTAGAGAGAGAGAGAAACAAAATAAAAATGATTTACAATCACCCGTCTTTTTATTCCCTTAAAGAATGGAGTTAGCAAGTGCAAAGTGATCGTATTCAGCAAATGGCCGACGGCGTTGATGTAAGACCTGATGATAAGCTACCGAGTGTATGCATTCTTTTATACATGCCACGTTGACAGACTCAGGGTGTGGTGTTTGTTACTCATAATCTGATTGTTACAAGGTAATAGAGAAAATTTTTTTATGCATATACTGACCGCCATTTGGCACTGATATGTTATCGACATGTTTGAAATGTATTATTCTTTCTCCTTGTGGCTGACAACAGCTCCCATATCTGTCTGTCTCATTGTGTGTGAGAGAGAGAAGGAAGGAACGAGAGAAAACATTTTTGGCATGAGATATTTGATGTCACATTTTCATAATTCTTTCAGCTGGACTCATTTTCTCCCAACGTGCCTGACCGGTGGTGATTTTCTTATGTTTCAGAATAAGGTGGTGGAAGTAGACGGCGCTAAAGTCAAATTACAGGTAAGCCAATCATTGACTCATTCCGTCTTCGTTCACTAAACTCATGATGAGCTCCCTATAAACTTGTCCACATGGCTTGTCTATATATTTAGTGCTGACCAGACTCGATACAAAAAGATGCTGCTTCAGTTGTTTTCTCACTTAAGGCCCCCCTGCTGCACCGCGCATCACTTGGCATTTCGCAGATGTCATGTGAAAGATGACTGGAAACACGGCAAGACGGAAAAACTTAATTTGGCGGCAAAGCAGACTGAATAATAAATTGGTGAGTGATCCCCTGTGGTGAACTCACGCCCTTGCTGCGTCTCGCTGAGGACAAACTACTATTAAGCACTCGGCCAGCTCTGCCTCGTGCTCCGCTTCCCACTCCCCGCTCCACCTCAGAGGTTAAGAAACATATAATATAGTAACCTTCATCTTTCCATATACGAAAACAAGAGTGTAAGGTGGAAGCTTCTGAGTGGTGAACTTTATACACTAGCAAGTTGCATAGAATCTATTATATATATACGCTTGTAGCGTGGACACTGATTGACATGCCTTGAGCAAGTCGTGAGAACTCTACCACACCTACGGTAAACCCGAGAAAATGATCTTGCTGAGAGGCAAACTCGGTGGTAGTCACGTGGGGCTTAGGCTCGGAACGTTTGACCCACACCCACCCCCACCATTCCCTTCTCCATCCACTCCCACTCCCTTTTCCCTGTCTGATCGGCACCAGCTGTGTAACTTTGTTTTTTGGCATGGTTGTTTTCATCTCGCACTTGCGACTTTTCAGGAATCGTTTTTTTATGGTCATGATGATAGTAGCGGGGCTGACGCCATTTATGTGCCGCTGTTCTTATTGTCCTTTACCCAGAGTTGACTGATTACAACTCACGAATCGTCCTCAAGCCTCTGGCGTTGTCGTTGTTTGTAGGCATGGTGATTGGTGGCTGTAATTGCTGATGTGGATGCAAAACTCTTCTGGCCATTATTAGTACCTCAGCCTAGCAGACAAGAATGTGAAGGAAGACTTATGTAGTAAACGAACCCATCATATGGAAGGCAACAATGGAAGAACCACTGGACAAATGAAGTGAAAATCCCACACTTATGGCCCCGCACACTCTTTCTCCCCCTAGACTTTGTGAAACGTTGAGTGACAGGGGCTTGACTGAGCCGAAATGCTGCAGGAAGAACAGCAGAAGTAGTCCTGCCTGTACATTCATCTCAGACTTTCTTTTTTTCTCCTTTTGTCTGAAGTGAGTTTTTGAGATGAACACATTTGGCGGGGAAAAGGAAAGTTAGAAGCACAGTGAAGACATTCAGCACTCACTTAAGACGAGATTTGTCCAGCCGAGGCGAAGATAATTGACGATTTGGAGGATGAGCCTGTCTACAACTGATGTGTGAGGTCCACTAATGAGTGTTTCTGCAGGCTAAGCAGAGAAACAGCCACCTTTTTGTGTCTGGAAACAGCGTCTTCAAGCATCGAACCTACATGAGGACATCGAGTACGCTGCCAAACGGAGTGAGATATATGGGTGCTGGTGGTGGAAACTGGTGTGTTTGTTGAAATGATTAGTTGGTCTACTTCCCTCCTTTTGTCTGGTCTTCAGATTGGTGAAAGAAGGGGAGGTTTGCTAAGTGGTCATTGATCAACTTTGATTAGGATTCCTCGCACCTTACCACTCCAATCAGGTGAATGCTTCAGTGCACCCAAATATATAGCTACAGTTATCAACTTGCAAGGGAAACAGCACGGCTGTGATGAATGTTCTTCAAAATATCATCTTTTAAAGCAAAGGAAAGCACAGTAATTATCCTAAAAATATAGCAGGCCAGTGATCTTTGTTATCTTTAGTTACCTGAGGGTTTTATTTATTTGTTTCTTCTTGGTTTTTTTTCAGTTGAATGAACAGAACCTGAACACTTAAGAACTTAAAAGGCCAATATTCTCAAACTAATTTATCTAGGAAGCTGGGTACAAATTTAACTAGAAATGTAAATTGTTCAATAACAAACAAAGATGAGAAAAACATACCTGACAGAAAACTACAGATGAATGTCTTGATGCAAATATGCAGATGCTTCCATCTGGATGAATCAAGCCTAGAAAGCTGCAAACACACACATATTTAGAGAGAAAGAAAGAGAAAATATGTACATAAAAAACAGAAATCCATATTCCAGTAAAAAAATTTTGCACATGATATAGACAGTCACCTTGGATGCTAACACTAATTTTTGTTTGACCGAGTCAAACAAGATAAGACATACAAAAACCTACGCACACACTTGTACTCTTATTTTAATGAAATTGACCAGTAGGTTTTCTTTATTTTTTAATTGTCATTTGTCTTTGAGCTACCAGCTTTATATTGACGCAAGTTTTGGTGACACCATCATGACATGATCTGTGCTTGATGTCGGTGACCAGATGTGTAGTCAAGTGTTTAGTAAAGGAACTTGGAGCTTGCAGCTGCTGGGAATGACTCATCCATCAGGATATTATCGTCTAATTATGTGAGATTAACGACTCTAATTATTGTCTGCTGGGAGGCATAGGCGCTTCGTTCATTATCATTACATTACTGATTCCAGTTACATCTGTTTTTTTCTAAATACAGAGTAGATTTTCTGGTTTTGTTTCAAAACAAGAAAGAATATTTGGTTGAAGACATCAGGAAAGGCTGCAGAGTATCAGACACAGAAGGAAAACCCTAAGAACAAACGTTTGTGGTTTATTAGGTGTAAATCACTTCGATATAAAAATAGAGGAACTGCCCAGACAATTACAATCACCAACTTGTATTACTGGACTGCTGGCAGACAATTTTTTCCAGTTAAAAACAAGGCAGGAAAGTTATTTGTGACTGTGCTTAACACAGTCTTATGACACTTTTGTCCCTATTTCCTTTATATGACTGACCTGATTGTCAACATATGTGTGTGAGATCATACAGATGATCAGGCAATGCATGGTTTATAATCTACAAATGTGCATGCCTTATATTAGGATGAAATATTTTCAAATATTTCTGATAAACAATTATTAAGCAATCATTATGCAGGTAAAATTCACTATCAGAGCACTTGTTTGGAATCACGGTGACTTTTGATGAGATTTGTCTTCAGTCAGGGAAGCAGAAGATGCTTGTATTGGTGTGCAGATACCAGATATTTGTGTAAAACTTAAATGTGTCATGCTTGATATGTTAACTTTTGAATCCATTGAGAAATCAATGATTTTTTGTCAACAAATCTACAAACCTCACTTATAGCTAGACTCACTCATTGCTTTATTATGGAACTGTCTTTGTTCCCTTTTTCTTTTATGTGGCCTATTTGCTTAGCATGATGACTGCCATGGTCTTACTGATCCTAACGGTAAACATTTAAAACAATTTTAAGTGTTACAAGAACATGAATTAAAGTGTTGATTATCAGGCAGCACACTGCCTTTATCCTTTCGACCACTTAGTCCCCGTTTCTACTGCACACTGCTAGTCAACCATCGATGGCTTTCTTATAATCTTCCACATGGGATTACTTTTAATGTTATCTACAATCAGATTGTTATAATGTATGGAATATACAATCATCATATTATCTTACTCATTATGAAATATACCATGATCCGTGCTTCATTCGTTATTTTCTTACTTTCTTGTGTTGTCCTTTGATGTCTGCAAAGTCAAGTTTTGAAAACATTGAGCTTGGCATTTTCCTAGGTACCAATCCATGTGATATAACTAACTTTACACCACTATCACGACTTCATTGTTCACCCCGGTTACATTTATCTTACTTCTTTGTGAGATGAGTAATGTGTGTGTGTGTGTGAGAGTGTATATTCCTGAGCATTAGTACATTTACATGCATGTTTGTGAAAATGTGTGTGCATGTGTTGGGGGGGGGATGGTGCATTTTTCTATATGTGTGTGTGTGTGAGAGATGTGCATGTGTATCCCCTGAACATGACAGCATTACCTTAATGATGTAGATGTAGTCATTCTTTTACTAAAATCTAACAACAGCCAGTTTTTCTTTCTATTTAAAAACATCATATATTTGTTGTGTCCAATAGGACTTACACTGCTTTGTTATTCTTGGGATGCTCAAGGAGTAAACTGGACACCTTACACTATGCATAAGGGCTTCATTGGCTTAGCAGTTAAAACACACATGCAAAGTATAATACACAGACACAAAATATAAACATGTATCTATCAGGTGTTTGGCTAAGTACACAAATAAATGTCATGTACACTTTATCCTTGGACTATTAGTAGATTTTGATAGTGACAGTGCAGAGTCTATCTGAGAATACACAGACTGGCTAACACGAGGCACGTTTGGCTTACCAATGCACCATTTGATTGAAGTTAGAAGATACTGACTTTTGATTGGCTGTAATTGCCCAGGGCTGCATCTCTTAAGACAATTGGTGAACATGAGGCAGTCACATGTACTTTACTTGCAGATCTGGGACACAGCGGGGCAAGAGCGCTTTCGAAGCATTACTCGTGCTTATTATCGTGATGCCAACGGTAGGTCATGGGGCTAAGTCAAGGTCATTTTATTTTAGCACGCTGACCAAGGGATTTTCGGGCTGCCTG
The DNA here is from genome assembly GCA_004794325.1 of Pomacea maculata. NCBI lineage: Eukaryota > Metazoa > Mollusca > Gastropoda > Architaenioglossa > Ampullariidae > Pomacea > Pomacea maculata. Next base: position 40,140 of record SRHC01003283.1, on the reverse strand, counting down.
CTTTTTATGCCTGCAGAGTTACCTTCAGAACACAGCATCTCATCCCCTTTAAACTTCAGAAAACACTGTATCATTTCCTGTGAAATAAGATCATAAAATCCAGGAAATGAATTCAACAGCAATTAATTTGCACATTTGCAAAGTTCAGATAGTGAAGACTTTGGTATTTTTTCATTAGTAAGCACTACTATGAGACCAAAGCACAGCAGACCTTTATATTGCCTCTGTGCTTAAAACAGGACTTACACACGGACCACAGACTTTCTTCAGTCTAGGCTGTGCAATGAAATGTCTGGATGAAGCTGTTCTGAAGGTTACATAGGTCATAAAGCAGGATTCCATTTCCCCCTGACTGCTTCCCAGACACAGAGGGAGATATTCTTGATCAGCCACCCAGAAATCACTGTAGTTCTGTCCCCCTGTCTTCCCATCTCTCTGACTTTTGCGTGTTATGAGATGTGTGTCTGTTGCTGTCTCATGTTGTCCATTATCCATTGAATTTCAGATATGGGACACAGCTGGGCAGGAGCGATTCCGGAGTATTACTCATGCGTACTACAGAGACGCCCACGGTACATTTACAGTGGTGCACGCCTTGCATATTAATGATGGTTGTCCTACTTTTTTGACCAAGCAGAAAGCTTCAGCTGGTCTTCACACTTTTAAAAATAGAAACCAGCAGTTTCATCCCAATTTGAGTGGAAGTATGACTTTAAATTGGAAGTGTATGCAGGATTTGAAAATTAAAATGAAATTTAAAGCAAAAAAGGTAGATATTATTGTGACCCAGAAAATGTTGAGCTGTAACTATAGCAATATTTATTGATAACACAAATGATTTAAACCTGTGTCATACCTAAACCCTGTTGTGACCATTTGATGAAGAAAATAGAAAACTATTCTCGGAGTTTGGAGTCTTGAAATAATACCAGTCCAGCAGAATAATTGACATATTTTGTGTCATTTACATTTTTTGAATACTTTCAAGCCCAATATTTCTTGCCTTGATTAACCTTTGCTTGGCATGAGTTGCAACTGCATCAGGTTTATTAGATGAATCTAACAGTATTCTTGCTTAATAAATTGTTTTAGCATGAAGATGCATGCACTTTCAAACTTACACAGCTTGACAGTCATGGCCACTGCATGTCACCTATTGGAGTATCCACTGGCAGAAAAATGCATAAAGAGTGTTATTTCCTTTAAGCACATTAGTTTTTGTGAATCTGAAAGTGTAAATCATAATAAAATGTAACAGATCTTCGGGATGTTTTAAAAGGGTCCCCGCAGAGAGGGTTGAGCTGGTATATTTGCAGTTAGTTCAGTTCATAAGTAAATGCACATTTAAGTCTCAACATTTTATTTAGGAGATTTAAAAAAGAAACCTGCAGAAATAATTACCAAAAGGACAAGTTAAACAACTTAATAAAAACAAAAGTATAAAAAAATATCTACATGTTAGATTAGCTAGAAACTCACAGCTGTAAAAAAAAAGATAAATGCATTACTCTAAGGTTTTCAGGTATTTGTAGGATTTTATTTTAACTCTTCACATAATAGCAAGACCATCCTGATATGTAGTGTGAAGACTAGCTGATGACCTTTAAGAAGGGGAGAAAAGCATATTTTGCATTCCACACATTTATTCCATTTATCTGCCTGTGCGTGTCTTTTTGGCAGCAGCACTGGAATATGATGGAAGTTTTTTCTGAACACATAACCCAGTGTATTTGATGTTAGTGTGTTATGGGTGTTTTGTGGTGTTTTTGTCCACCAAAATACTTTTTCTTCTTAAATATAAATGTTATTTTCCCTTCTGTGTATATGGTTTGTGTATGTTTTGTTGGCTGCAATGCTTATTCATTACTGCATAGGAGGGATCGACTGACTCACTTTCTCTCAGTTGCCACTTTTCTATCCAATCTAATGCTTTAAACTTTGTAAAATGATCACTTGTAGCTTTTCCATCCAATAGGATGCCTTTCAACTTTGTAAGAATGTCATATACTATATGTAAATTATAATCAAATCCAGTTTTGCATGTTGTGGATTTGTAACCAAGTAAAATTTAATATTTTCTTTAAATTTTCTATTGCAGGTATTTTGCAATTACTTAGGCTCTATTCGCAATATTAAATCAACTTCATGGCATTTGATTTCTTTCAAATCAACAGGTACAAACTGCAGTAAAGGAAACGAATATCTATTACTCAGTAATGATGACTAAAAAAGAAAAAGACTGTATATAGCTACTTCCCCCAAATAGTTTGACAATTTCCATCTGTAAGTTTATGCGAATATTTCAAAACTATTTTCCAAACCAAAACTCACATATAATAAATATTTCAAATTAGAGAAAGAAAAATGAGACCTTTTTTGTCTGCAGCTCATGTGAAAAGGCATTTATAAATCTGCACAAAATGCTCTTAACTGATTAAAAGCAAAGTGAGTTGCAACAATAAGGCATTTTTACTTTTAGGAAAGAAGCTGTGAGCTGCCAAGAGCACAGACTTGATATAGCTTGCTTCAGTGATTTTTCTTGTCTGCTGCTAGTATTGAAAGCTTCTGACTGTTGGCCTTGCCACATTGAACACCAAGTGCACATTTGTGGCCATGCTTGTGACTGTTGGCCTTGTCACATTGAACACCAAGTGCACAGTTGTGGCCATGCTTGTGACTGTTCTCCTTGTACCTCAACACCAGGTGTGCATCTGTAGATGTACACACTCCCCCCATCCCACTGCACGCACACTGCTCTCCCTCGTAGATATTGCACTTTGATGTCAAGGTGCACTTGCACTTGCCAGCATAGTAAACCTTGTAAGTGCTGACCATGAACCATGAAATTCCAGGAAAAATCTGTATAAATTTGATTTCTTTGTATTTTACTTTAAGGTTAGTGTAAGGTAAGATTAGTTGCTGTTGGATGGCGGGGGACTATTTCAGTGGAAAGAGTACTAATAAAATGTCTTATAAAAATTGATTTGGCATGTTGATGACAAAGCACATCTGAGGTAATTTATACTAGGTAATGGTTGTAACTGGGACACATTTCTAAAAAGAAAACGATGTAATTTAAAAATGAAATTTGTTGTTTTCTCAGCCCAGTACATGTTGCTTTTTTAATTCCAAGTTTTATGTCTCCTGAATGTGGTGTTTGTCTGTGCTTAATAAGTGTGTTGCATTCTCCTTTTACCCAGATGGTTATCTTTGATATTTAAAATTTGTTGAGGGATAAGGTCTGTTATAAACACTGTGTGTTGGTTTTTTTTTCTTTGCTGTAGACTTTATGGTTTTGCTTGAAACAGTATATTCTCTAATATATAATTTAATTATCCTTTCTACTTCGAACTTGAAACAGATTTTTTTTTTTTCAGAAGATAAATATTTGAATGAATAGGAATGACTTGTAAACTATTCTTTTTTATGTTTTTTGTAATGTATGTTATTTTTTATTTTAATTAATTTAGATGTGAGTATTCTACCCTTTTTTCTTACATTTTAATGTTGACTTGTAGAATAATATGATTTGTATAGTAAAAGAAGAGAATTTATAGGAATTCATTAATCTGCTGGAATTTGTTAGTCTCTTGTTTCCCCATCTAATATTTAAACACATTTTAACAGCTTGAGACCAGCAGAAATCAGAAAATGTTTTAACGATTCCCCTGTTGATTCTTAGATGCTTTTGTTTGCAGCACTGCTTTTGCTGTATGATGTTACAAACAAAACCAGTTTTGACAACATACGGGTGAGTAGATTAGTCAGTTGAAAGTGCAATGGGTCAAAAGTTATATTCAGGTATTGTGTCGCCTTGCACCTGTACAGGACATGCAGAACACTGTTATTGTAAGACCACTGCAGCTTAATCTGAGTACTATAAGAAAGTAAATACACAATATTAAGATGTTGCAGTAAGTGACTCAATCTGCTGAGTGATTGTCCAAAATGCTTATGCAACACGAGCTTGCTTTCTTCCTATCTTTCACAGGGTATAGAAAACATTGCCTGTGCAATTCTTGATGTTTCAAAGTCAGCGAGCCCAGGTTTTAAAGAGAATGCTGATGAACTCTCTTTGTTATGTCCTTTTGTCCTTTGCCTGTTGCCTGTTTTATTCTTGATTACTTTCCTTGCTAGCATACTGTTCCCATACAATAGCCATCAGCATACATCACTAATAAGAAAGAACATTTCATTTGATGCTAATTTGGAATACTATTCAGACATGATTCTACACTACATGTGTTTTAGCTCATTTAAAAACCATTCATCTAAGAGAGCATAGAACACAATACCAAATCTTACAAGGTTGCATGCAGGACTGTGCTTGGAGAAGCCACTTCTTCAGGAACTTTCAAGCTCTTTGCTGAGACTGAAGGACCTGTTTATAGCCCAGTGTGTTCAAAAGGGGTATCAGAACCTCTGTGTACAACAGGTCAAAATATTTTTTTGAATGGAATAGTTCAAATGAGCGGCACTTAAAACATGATATTTTCAAATCTTTGCAATCTAGGTGATAGACATACAAGTGGTAGGTCTAGAGTTCCCGAGCCAGAACATCATATTTACACCCTTTTATTCCGGCGTCAATCCACATATACAATCAAATCATGTCTAGGTCACATCTTTGAGTAAAGGTTATCATACAGCTGCCACCCATTCCCGAAGCGCTAGGTCTATTTTTTTTTTAATGTATGTTTATATTTAATGTCATACTTGAGGTATCATGTAACATCTGATGTATTATGTAATATTAATGTGGGCAAACAATTTCCTGAAAAGGATTAATAAATATGTTTTGTATTGTATATATTTTGTCAGAAAAAGACTAGCACTTCATGCTACACAGAGTGAAGATTTCATTTTGCCCACATACTATTTTACTTTCCCTTCAGCTGATCATTTCAAAAGTATGCACTATATCATTAGTGAAATACTTAATTGATACCTGTCCCAATATTCCTCCAGCACACATTATGTGTACAACTTTGATTTGGAAAACAAAAGAAGCATGGTGTGATAACAATGTTTAGCCTGACAATGACAGTGACAAATCTTTATTAACGAGAGGTAAAATAAGCAACAAAATGCTTTTTTTCCATTTAGCCTTCGCCCTTTATGGGCGAAAAAATTAACAAAGTAAATGAAGTAATTAAGTACTCTGAGAATAATTTGTAAATAAACATAAAGGAAGGTGGGTATGTACATAAGTGGTGGTTAAAAATAATATTTACTAGGTTTCCTGGAGTTGGGAGGTATCTCTAGGGGCCTCATCTAATTATCTTGAAAGTAATTAGGTAGATAACGTCGAAAGCAGTTCAGGGAGTTCAACTGCTTAAAATGGAGAGGGAGGCTGTTCCATAGCATGCTTCCTGAGTATTTCAAACGATTTAAAAAGGTCTCATCTAGGAACGGGAATATATGCAGAAAGACTAAAATTTCATAATACACAACGTAGGAATACAAAATATTTTTTAGTTACCTGTCACACTTTGGAAAAACTCATATTTAATGCTTACTCATATACAATATACATTTTGTATTTGTAGTGGCTTTCAGTAAGGATTACAACAGTACCTTCTCCTAAAAGTGCTGATTTGAAAGAAAAGCAACTCTCATGCTTAAGATGCCAGATTATGTCACTTGTTAAGTTTGTTAAAAACTGTTTACCACCATTCCTCAGATTTCCTGAAAAGTTGGAACAACGCAGGGGTATTTTGTGCATCTCCACGTCAGAAGAAAGAGCATAATCAGACTTTCCTTGACATTTTCTTGTTGGAAGTTTCCTTCAATCTTATGCGCTGTCTGCATTCTTCTGTCTCCTTGATCTCTCTTTCGTTCGTGAATGTTTACTTCAGGACGGTCATGTGGGGCTGCAGTGCAACAATGATGATGTTCCAGATACATTGATTTTGCATTTATATTATAGCAAAATAGTTTTACTGGTCTGGTCTTGTTGTTTTGAATTAGGCTTGGCTGGCAGAGATCAATGAGTATGCTCAGGAGGATGTGGTCATCATGCTGCTAGGCAACAAGTGTGATGCATCATCAGAGAGAGTCATCAAGAAAGAAGAAGGAGAGAGATTAGCAAGGGTAAAGGAAGAAAATGGGCATCTAATTCTTTTCGTGCAGTTAAAAAAAAAACATCTTGGGAATACATGATAAGACATGATGGAGAAAACCTGAACAGGGTGTCCCATCCATAACAAAAGGAATTTTCAGATCATTAGTTAAAATTGTTGGAGGCTTTAGTACCTCATGCCTAATAAAAATATTGGAGGTCTTATTGATCAGTAGCAGAAAAAAGTACATCAGTGTACATTAGCTTGATATCATCATGATATTTGTCCACAATGTCGTGTTTTTAGGTTTGTAAAAATGTTACTTATATTTGATAACAAGTAATGATGAAATAGGACTATTTATATTTGATATACACGATGAGACCACTAACCCTAACGCTTTATTGTCAGACCCCAAATACCAAATGATTTACATTTTTGTACACCCCTTAGCAAGTTTTCTTTATATGATTAAAGTTCTCTTATGTAGTTTTCTCAGAAGAGGCAAGTGATAATGTACAGATTCTTTGATATACTCCTGAATTCAGTTGAAATAATCCCTTCAATAAATTGTGGTAAATAGTGCAACTGTATGGCAGCTGAAAGGTGGACAGAGGCTATTTAATTTTGCTAGCTTTAAAACTTTTCAGTGTTTTGCTTTTGCAGGAATACGGTGTTGCATTTATGGAGACTAGTGCCAAAACAGGAGTCAATGTCGACCTAGCTTTCATGGCTGTAGCAAGGTATTGTACAAACTTTTAAATATTTGTATGTGAAATACATTTTAAGTATTTCCAGGGATATTATATGTGGGACTAAATAACGTTGCTAATTTTAATATATATTTTGTTTCTCATGTACATTAAGCAGTCTGTGTTTGCTTGCTAATACATTTACATAGGATTACTTACTATCATAAATATTATAAAGTAGATTTTTAAAAAATTAGTTACTAGAAAAAAACAACAGATAAATATAACTGAAAATTAGAAACAATTTAGAAATGATATGATTTAGCTAAGTTCTTAGTTGCCAAAAACTGTTCGTAGATGAATATGCAAAATATCATTTGATGTTCAGTGTAGGAATAACATCTAGTACTTTCCATGCTGTGATGGGGGCTATTTTACTTGTGGCTAAGAATTTCCAATGTTGTGTGTGGCTGAGAGCGACATTAACATTTAAACATCATTTGAAAATATATTTTGAAAATGACAAAGGTCTATGAAACTTCTGTTTAGCAGGAGTGAATTTCTCGATAAAAGCAAAAGATTTCAATAATGCTAAACAAATTACGTTCTTACAGAGATCTCAAGATGAAGAAGACAAGACGACCCAATGAGCCGAAGTTTTGTGTGGCTGACTACGTGGAGCAGGAAAAGAGGCAAACTGGTTGCTGCAGCTAGCATTTATCCACTGACATTCTTCATGTGGATGTATCTTGAGTCCTGTCTTCAGGTATATGCCACACATTTGTACCAGATGAGCTGCATTGTGAATTAGGGGCTGTCAGCTGGTTCAGCACTCTTTGTACTTTTGAGAACTTGTCATGTAGTTATGTTTGATCCCAAGAGGATGTTAAGCAAGCATCTGGCATGAGCAGAGGTTCAGACCTAAGCTGTTCAACATGCAGACTTCTATGTAGCAGGCAGATGACAAGGGGATGAAGCATACCCATATTCTTTTTGCCATTGGAATACCCTGTGATCCTATGAGCTCTTAAAAAACTCATTATTTAGAGGATATTCAATCATACAGCAAGTAGTGAAACTATATTCTTGACAGTGTAAAAGTGTGCTTGCATGAGTACGTGAAAATGTTGAGGTGTCAGTGCAGTTGGCGAGAATGGGAGGACACAAAGTTGCAAATTTTCAGACAATGAGCGTGTACAGTTGCAATGCTATGGAAATACACATATACATACAAAAGTGATGGTCAAGTTTGACATTCCAGTTTAATATATAACATTAATAATTGTGTTCAGAGCAAGTAATATTTCTAGATTAGCCACTGGCAAAGTGGTAAAGAAAGAACAAGAAATTAATGTTTAAAGATGGTTGACATTCTTTATGATCCAGCATTTATTCAAACAAAATTATTACAATCATTTACATTTATGTGGCACTTATAGGGGATGACCTGTACCCAGAAATCCAGTGAATGCAATAGAAAAAGTCTTGATTTTACTGCTCTTTCTCGGTGTTCCTTCAAAGGTTTTAAAGTTATTCTCTTGTGTACAGATTAACAGAGTCCTGAAGAAATTAGTTTTTAAAATTACATTCACAGAGGATTTAAAAATAAAAGTAATCATTATCAAACGGAGGCAAACATCAGTGATTCAATTTCCATTGTTTTATAAAACATTCTGAAAAGCCATAAAATAAACATTTAGTTCTTGACTGAGATGAACACTGGAAGAAAAAAAATGTCAAATCATCTTAGAACCATATTGCTGCTCATGTTCTTATTATCACAGTGTTTATAGGTGGTCATCTAGAGCATGACAGACTGCCCAGAGAGCTGGATGAATTTAGAGAAAGTTTGTGTAAGAAATTTGAGAAAATCTGGTCATTAAGCTTTTATGAGGCCCCTAGTCATATGGGTTGAGGGAGACCACAGTACAGCCACATATTGGTTTGTTCTTGAAAATATTGTAGAACATTACAACTATATTTAGAGCAGTGACGGGATCTTGTAGGGTAAGATGGATAAACTAGAAAATTCAGAGCTTTTCAATTTATATAGGAGGTAGACTGAATTATAGCAATTTCGCATACGTTTCAACAGTTGCAGTAGAGTACAAGCTAGGCAAATAACAAGATATTTAAAGAGATAGCATGGAGAAAAGTTAAGAAAATGCAAGCACTGTCATGTGGAGGAATCAGAGCAGTTGCTGCTGTGGCATCATGGCAGGTGAACAGATGTGAGGTATTTCACTCAAGAAATCATTCCTAGCTAAGTTATTCCCTTGCCAGCAGCATGGCAGTGAACCTCAATTTTGTGTCATCCGAGGAAGCATGTTTGATACAATTCACTTTGTCATTTCCTGTTATTGTTGATATTTTGATGTTAATAGATCTGTCTATGACTTGTACATGCTGTCAAGTCATTTATTTGAAAGAATGTGCGATGTAAGTGTTGTTTCCAGCAGAAGGCATTTTGTACTCTTAATTTTTGTGTTGCAGCATTTTGCTTTTTTTTTTTTTTTAACCATAGGTATATTGTAAAAACAGTTTTAAACCGACGGTCTAGGAAAGGTTTATTATTGGTTGTTTTTTTTTTTTAGACTGTACATGTTTAAATATATCACAGACCAACAAAATGCATGCACACATACTCAAACCTGAAGTTATGCATGTACATACAGAACACCTACACAATCCCTCTTTCTCTCAACTCTTAAACGTCCCCCTCACCCATCTGCTTATGACATCAGTTCATTTTGCCTGGGTGAATAGAATTTGTATTCACTGTAGTCGCCCTATGATATTTAGAAGAATGTGTAGAGTATTTTAGTAAAAGTGTAGAACAGGTATAATGATTCATGCAGTCATACTTGTTGTGGCCATGTGCAAGCTAAACTGTACACAAATTGTGCAATCTAAGGACCTTAAGGTCCACTTTTCACCTTGTAACACATGTGTTCTTTCTGGCAGGTCTGTGTTTTGTTTTCATCTGATAATTTATATTAAAGGAAACAAACGTTATAGTGATATTCCCACTTTCCTGAAACCACAGGAGTGGACATTAGTGTTCAAAACGCTGTACATCTGTTGACTGGATTTGTGCAGACTGATATGAAGATGTGACGCTGAATATATTATGTAAATATTAAATGCTACTTAAGAAAAAGAGGCATTTAAAAATACTATCAGTTGTATGTACTTACAGTGGTGATATAAATTAAGGGTACATGTGGAGTCTAGAGCTAAAGATGGATTAACATTTAGAACTAAAACAAGGACATTGCAAGAATGAGGCAAATGAAATACAATAATATAGAGGAATGATAAGAGGCGGTGTAGTGAATGTCTTGATATTTTTTGGAGGGGGCCACCATGTTGCTGGTGGAAGTGCAAGATTGTCAGTTTAAGTGTCAGTGATGCTCTTTTCTCTCTGATACTGCTTTTATGAGCTAAACATCATTCAGCAGACATCTTGATACTAGATAGTATGAAATGTCATTCTTTGTTTTTGGTGGTGGTTATGAAGCTAAGAAGACGCAGAACTCACATTATATGAAGTTAAACCAGACTTAAAGCAAAAATTTGCAATGGTGTTTCAATGTAATTAAAGAAAATTAGTCTCCATCATTCATATTTTTACTACACTAAAATGAATTAAAATATGTAATGTTGCTTGAAATTTTCATTTGAATGATTAATAATTTACTCCCATAATGTGACTAGGAAACTCATGATAATTTGCTGATATAAAAGTCTCATCTTATTTTCTGTCATTTAGTCTAATCATGAAGTTTACACAAATTTACATATTGCCACAATTTATAAGTTTGATAAATGCCATAGCATTTAAAAGTGAGGCACGATCTCCTTAAAGACTGCCCAAGGATTCGTAATATGTGAATAATGATGTTCATATTTATGTTTTGGTGGTAATACCACATTTTTTTTCTTTTGCTAACCCAATCATGGATGTAAATAATACATTTTATGTTGGTAAATTAAATTATCCAATAATTACAAACTTTATGGTTGTGTGTGCAAATTATTGTCTGAGCTAGAATACCATCTTTTACCACATTTACCATTCCATCAGTTGCACTGGAAAAATATTATTTTCTTTTCCCATTCTTATCATCAACTGTGATATTGTAGCTTTCTCCAGAAGTGTGGTTACAAGCAGTACCAGCAATTATTGAAGTTTTGTTCTGGCAGTTACTTCGGTGCAGTACAAGTAGGAAAGTGGTGGCAGCTGATAACACAACATGAAGGTTTAAAGACGTTTTCAGAGATGGAAAACAACGTAGAGGTATGGTAACCCCCCGATGACACCAATGCTTAGACTTGGTTAAGAAAATATAAAAAAAAGTGTGCTATCGTAAAGATGTGCAAGACTGCATAAAAACCATACAATTAACGCATATCAATTTGCATAATTTTGGAATATATTTTTCCTTGCTTTTACCTTAGAAAACAAGATGACACAAAAGTTGTGTTCTAACAAGAGACATTAACAAAAAGTAAATAGGATATTAATCACTCATGCTACAGAATTTTCTCAATTGTGTCCTAGCTATCTTTTAGGCAGACTGACCACCCACACAATACAGAAACAAAACTGAATCTAGAAAAAAGCATTACCAGAATATGATCTACACCATTATGTTGCTGAGTAAAAATCAGCTAATTATTTTCACCATGCACATTATGAATGTACAAGCAATCAGTATTTTGGCAGCTTAATACCAGACAAGCTCAGTAATGTAAAAAGGCTTTTTTGCTTCTTAGAAATTTGAACGAATTTTAATTTACATGTACAATCAATATATTTGGTGAAAGACCAGAGTATATAATAAGATAAATAGTTATTTTAGAGGCATGATTATTCCAGATTTTCCTCCTCCCATCAAATGTAATCTTAATATCATGAAGACCACACCATCAACAATATTATTTACAGTACATGTACTACATTATTAATTTAAAGAACTACAGGAATTGTTATGCTTTAACTTCAACAAATGTGATCTCGCCTACTGACTTTGTTTCTCTCGTAAAATCCAAGTGAGTAAACACATTTTTCAACGTCTTATCTCTGGCACACAAAGACTACTGAAAGTTAAAAACATATAAAGAACAAAAATATAACTGTTTTTAATTCGACCTCCTATCTTTATTATCATGAAATAATTTGCAAGATTTTATAGATGTTTAGAAATCACGTTTATTCATTCCAGAATTTCTTTCACACTGGGGAAATAAAAGGAACTGTATGTGGACTAGTAATCACACACACTCGCTTTCATTCTCTAAATACGAACATAATCGTTCTGTGTTTATACGCTTACCTTGCTTATGGATACAAATGGTGCAAAAAACGCTGTCTTTGAGACATAAGACATCATAATGTAAATGATAGTTTAAACTAAAGGTGGTAAGAAAAGACATCTCATGAAAAATGCCCTGTTTCTTTACGTTTACAGTAAATTTTCTCATCATATAGGACAAAACATTTCACAAATTTTTGGACTATAAGACACAGTATCATGGTGACAACAAAGATGTACCAAGATCTGAAAAACTGCGTCAAATTAACGTTTAATAAATTTTACATCTGCCATTGTGGTAAAACATACACAATGTAACAAAAACAGCACCAAAGGTTCCATTACCATCTCCTGTATAAACCCTCATAGTTCAGCTTTTGAGAAAATTAGTCATTAAGTCTCCAAATTCATAATGCACTTAAAAATGGTCAAATAGAAGTTGATTCTGGGGTTTCACAATGTACTTACAGATAGTAAAATATATACTGATTATTCTGGGGTTTGTAACAATCAAAATAAAAACTTCAGAGGACGGGTAAGTGTTACACTATGCCCTAATTATGAAAGGTGACTGCTGTCAGCTTTCAAAGAGGTCATTCTTATAAAATTGTTTAAAATGTGTTCAAAGCAAACCATTTGCTTCAGCGCAAGTAGTGCTGATTTGTTTTGTAAGTGCACTCTATGCAAGAGATTTAGTTTTAGAAAAATCATCTGTTCTTTTGAATTCTAAATAAATTCTCAAAAATGAACACCACAGTCCTGGGTTTGTGATTATTTTTGTTTCTCTTAGTCCACAAATAATACAAAATGTAATAAGTCCCAACAACTATTGAAGATTGAGCTGCCATATAAACGCATTTCATAATATGAATTTACAGCAGAATGTCTCATCTGCCAATTTGGATTTAACTTTCTCCCCAAAAACACCACATAACTGCCCTTGTCTTGCATCTGAGACAATAATACTTCCAGACTGGGGAAAAAATGTTATCAGCCTTCATGGCTGATTAACAGGCAACTAATATTCAACTGTTCTATAGCAATTGTCCCAACCTTTCGTACACTGGATGCAGCTACTGTGTCAGAACCTAAGAACTTTCTGAATAAAGTCTCATTTATAGAAAAACTGCAGAGTAGCATAAAGTGCATAAAAATAATAGTTATAAAGGGCCAAGATTTTGTAGAGTTAAAAAAGAACACTTGATTACATTAAAGTTAAATGCTTAAGATTTTTGTATATAAATATAGAAAATGCAATGGACATACACAAATGCAAAGCAGCAGAAAAGCAACAAGCAGTTTCTCTGGAAAATGTCTAAATATCATCAAATCCAAAAATGATATTAAGAACTGATATGAAAGATGCTCAAACAATTATTACAAGAAGGCAGTTCTCCATGCACACATACACATACTGCAGATTATTTAAGAAATCCACCAGAGATACAAAAATTTAACATCATTTTACAAACACTGTTAACAATGCTACAAGCTGACCAAAAGAATAAAAAAAAAAACTATCCAGAAAGTAAAGAAATCAGTATTATGCATCAGCCACGAACATACTGAGATGCCTTAAAAATCAAGGTGTATGCCAGTCTGATTTTTTTCAAATTGATTAAAACGCACACAACTATTTTTTTCCTCAGTTACAAGCCAATAGCAAAAGAGAGCATGATCATTGACATGTTATGTAGGTATTCACATTAGTTATAGAAAACATTCGTGCACATAATTGCCATACTCCACCTTTGGAGCTGTTTTTGTGTCCATTTTAACTTGCAAAGGGAAAACTAAATAGCACTCATATCTTCTGGAAGACTAAGACAACAAGACATTTTTAAAAAATTAATAAAATAAAGGCACATATCATTTGATTGGCCTTAATGCTTTTGTTATGTAAAGGCGATTGCACTTTTTTTCCCCCAAGTCAATCACTGTAAAGGGAGGTAAATACCTCTACACCCTAATCAAGAATAATCAGTGTTCTGTAAGATTGGTAATGCATGGGAAAAAAGGAGGGACAGTAACTTTTAAAAACACTATTCAGAAGAATCTGGACAAAAATCGCAAACAAAATGTCTTAGAAGTCGACAGAAAATAGCTATTTATTACCAATCCATTTCTGTTAATTTCCTATATCTGCAGAGAACGCTGAAAACACATGGGTCTCCTAATGAGTCTCCCATTTACTTCTGTGGGACCCATTGTTTTGTTCACCCCTCTCCCCCACTCATAATCAATAAAACTATATACACTTAAGTTTAACAGGACAACAAAATTCGAAAAAAAATGTCCACAAATCTTTAAGAGTGTTAACATGCATATAAGACTACTGTTTTTAATAGATCATAATGGACAGTGTCAAACAGAATTTAATCCCATTTTCAACCATTCCACAAAAAACTGGAATACAGCTAAAAACTCAGTGTGTTACAGAGCTAAAGAATATCACCGACCTGTACCTGTACCTGTATATAGGAATAAAAAAGTCTGATTTAAGAAATCTTTGAAAGGGACATTTAAGCAGGAAATATTCAAGCCGCAAATCCAATGATAGTCATTTTTTTATTTGGAATAAAAAACTTCACTAGAAACTGATGGGCACAGTGGCAACAAGCGGTAATGTTCCCTGTGGAAGCTCTGAATCAGTTAACATCTATCACAAAATATTAAGTTGTGTATGTTGTCTGAACTTTATTCATAGCAAAAATATGCTTAGAATGCATGATTTTAAGACGACATACACATTTTAACATGAATCAATTTTCTATAAGAATAAAGACTTCTAAAATACCACAGAACTCTAGGGGAAAAATTCTATTTCAGCTGATACAAACCTAATTTGTCTAAAAGCAAAGACCACCTTGTGAATCTTAAAAATCTCTTAAAAAGGATTCAACAGATCAGCCTCGAAGACAGTGTGCTCTAACATGTGAATTAGGATGTACTTAGAGATACAAAGAAATAACTATGCAAGACAGAGTGATGGATGATAGGAGACAAATGGGGACTTAAATCTGGGATGGTCATCAGCACAGTTGAAGCAAGTGTGTGTGTGACAAGAAAATTGGTGTGCATATAAAAGTTGGATGAAAATGGTCTATATTTTACTTAAATGCAGTTGCCATAACTGCCAAACAAAAATTATTCTGAATAACTGACTCACTTAAAAATCAGCTCAATGAAAATTAACTGAGAATCCTTAAAAACAAAACCAAAAAAATCAATGAAACATACACAGCTGAGGTCTAAACAACTGTACCAAATTTGTATGAAATTGTGTTCACTCAAAGATAAAGATCTCCTATCTTATAAAGCCCAGAATAATCTTCTCATAACAATCTTTCATTTTACTCTTGTCCCTGAGTTTGAAAGTTCTTTGCGCCACTCTTTACAAGTGTGCACACAATAGACAGCAATGAGCAAAGTGACAGGGGAGGTTAAAAAAAATCCTTTCTGTTAATAAACTGCAAGTTAACAATGAAATAACCATATGTATATATACAATCCCAACCAACTCAACAAACTTGAAAATAACATAAAGTAGAAGTGTCTGCCATAATGTCACGAGGTAAGCCAATTGTAATTCAAAATTTATCACATGCTTTGCAGATCTTTCAGCATCCTAATGAGTTTCTGCAGGCCAAAGAGGTAGTTTTCATCCTTGCTGGATGAAGGAAAGACATGTGCAAAGTCTATCATTTTGATCTGAACAAGTGGCACTCTATCCCCATCTTCCTTTGCTCTCCTATTGTTGATATCCAGTCCAACTTGCTGCCCAGAACCACAAGGCTGAGACTCCTTGTGGATATCTAATTCATCTTGCTGCCCAGAATGACAAAGTTGAGACTCCTTTTCCTCTTTTGATGTTGTCTCCTCTTCTTCTAAAGTACTGCTTACCTTCTGCTTCTGTAAGGAGCTATGGTCACCATTTGAATCAGGAAAAGTATCTGTTTTGCTCTGATGACCATCACTTGGTTGTGGCCCATCGGTGGATCGCATGACTTTAATCTCCCTGTCGTTCTCATCCTCCCAAGGTTCCTGTTCCCTCTTCCTTTTGACACCAGGATGTGGAGACTCATTCTTCACATTGACCAGTGGTTGGGTGTTGCTAGCAGTGACACTGCAGGATCTTCGGCTGCTGTACACAATGAGAAGTGAACTGGCATAGAAAGCATACTTTTTCTGCACTAGGAACCAGCTTTCTATTTCCTGCAGCTTGTGTATAAGTTCTTCCAACACGTCCTTGCGTAATCCTCCATCTTGCAGACCAAAAAACTTCCCCAATCCTGTAACAAGCATTCTTGAGTGTGAATGGCAAAAAAGTGCATTGATAACTGCTAGAAAACACAAGTCTATCTGATATTTCAGGGTTCAAATATTAATAAACATAGAGCATGAACTTGTGTGACAACATTAATTTCTTAAAATTGTGGTTGACATGGCGTTGTGATTTAACATCTTTTAATGCGTTGAAATGCTTTTAATCAAATGTGTGTGCGTGCATAGGTGTTAGTGCAACAAAGCATAAAATCCATTAACTCTAAGAGGTTTCCTTTAAGTATTCTAGGGCATGGCACCTAGAAGATAAAACTAGTTGACACAAGCAGTGTTGTAGTCTATCCTGAGCAAAGGTTAAATCAGCAATGTTCTGACCTAAAATCAAGTGCAGTAGCGACATGGTTACAGAGTTGCCATAAACTTGTGCATTCAAAGATCTGTATAGTTAATCCCTAGCTGGGTATGTCTGAGACTACACAAAGTCTATCAGACCCATGACCGTTATATTTTGAATGGTGTATGTCAAGGCAAACATGATAGTTGTTACACATACATTTCTGTTTCTGGCCACAGTGTTAATGATTACTTTTTAATGTCAAAAGAATTATTCTCACTCCTTACCTTTGATATCTCACTCTTCATCAAACAGAGATTTGAATCTGACCATATGCCTTTAAACTTGCAGTTAAATATACAGAGTGTAGAACTGCTATGGAAGTCATGCAAAGTAAAGAGAGAGAAGTGTGTAATGGCTTTGAATAAACAATTCAATTCTCTCTCAGACCCATGGAATATACTGGTCAACTTCCTGCCTCACCCTCTGCTTTACCCATTGCCTGAGGTAATCTTAACATACAATGGGATATGTTTCAAAATGATTTTGGAGTAAAACTATCATTGGGAATATGCTAAAATTTGTCATCAAATAAATTCTTCTTCCAATAAAACCTCTAGTCTACAATGCCTTTTGTCCATTTTTTTAAGATTTGGGGTAATGGTATCTTAATGACTGTTTTTAATGAAATGATTTCTTAACTGAAATTAAATTCCAATAAAGACAATGCAAACAAACCTTCCTTCTGTATGTTCTCAGCAGTTAAACTCCGACAAAAGTCTTTTTTAGAATGATGAGGTGCACCTGTCTTGTTATCATGGATCTGAACAAGATGCAAGACAAAAATTCCATTTAAAGTACACTATACTCTAGCCACTGCAGTGTGATACATATTACAGGACTACAGGTAGGTTCATACTCTGAAGCAGGGCTTCTGCTTACGCAAAAAATTGCGTACAGTACACATTAAAAGTTCGGAGGACCCCTTCAATTTTCGTCAATGGGGTCCCCTTCAACTTTGGGCGAAGAAAAGGGACCCTTTAAAAATCTGAAGAAGGGGTCCCTGGGACCCCAAAGAATTTAGCCTTAGCAGAAGCCCTGGTCTGAAGTATGACTTCCTCAAGCTCTTAAGAATGACTTCTACTGACAGTAACTGATTGTCAGGAGTATTATTGTAATAAAAAATAAGAAACAGCTCTTTGCCTAATATTTATATATATTAAATGCAAGCATTAAAATTAAATAAAAACATTGTCGACAGGTAATGAAAAATAACAGCTAACTTTTGACACCTATTATAAATGTCTGAGCAGCTCACTGTTCGACTTCAAAATGTGATCTTGTCTGTAACCTATGGCACTTTAATAAAAGGCCTGAGCTGATGGCACAGATTGTAGACTGCTGTCAATGTTATCCCTTCACATGACATACAGCTACGAGCTTTATAAAACAACTCTGGACACCCTTTCAGAAATGTCAACTCAGGAAAATGGCTTCTCTGCACTTGAGTTCTGTAATTCTTACCATCATGCCTGTGATCTGGAAACCCAACTTCTCTAGTGGCGGGTATTTTGACACTTCGTGTTCTTGCTTTTCTGGTGAGGCCTCTGGATCATAAGTAATTCGGCCCATCTTAAGATCAAGGACATTAGGTTCATGGAAGCCACAGGTGAGGTTTTGCATTACAAGAAAGGTCACTGTAAACAAAAAGTTCAAGAAAAACTATAATAGATCATTATTGAGACAATAGCAGCAGAGTCTAAACCGCAATATTCTGTTTCCTGTAGACAGACTAAGTGAAGCTGTGTGCAAAACTGGCAGGAAAACAGAGGTGAAGATAATCTGACATGAAACAGACACAGACACCAATTTATGGACCATACTTTGTCATCTACAAAGTGCAGTTTTACAGAAATGAGAAATTTCAGGTCAGGACAGTCATAAAGAAGGCACATGCAGCTTTTTTTCATACAAAAATGTTGTCGAAGTTTTTTTAAGAGTAAAGATGACTATGCTGAAGGACCAAAGAAAATTCAGTTATGCCTTTCCATGAACATAAATAATAACAATAGATATAAACGTGATTTATATAGCACATATTCATGCTTATAAGGAGTATGCTCTCAGCACTTAAGACATGTAGGAGACATGGACAGTATAAAAGAGAAACAACCGTGCAGACAGTAATAAAAGACAAACATAGAAAACAAAAGATGAATCATGAAAAAAATAGTAAGGATGGAAAGTCATAAATCTGTAGAGGATAAACAGCAACACTGAACAGAAGTAACAACTTGTAACTTACCACCATCTCTAGTCTCTGTGCCATAATATTTTGGAAGAAAGTTTCTTAATTCTAGCAGATCCTTGTCCTTGCATTTGGGACCAAACACTTCTTGGTACAGAGTTAACTCTCTTGTCCCCCTTGGTGGGCCCTGCAGTGCTTTAAGTACTGTACCATTCCCACAATCTAGCATGCCTAGAGTAAAATAGAATAAAATACAAACACATGGCTTTGATTTTACATCAATATCTTAAAAATCTTATACTGATAGTGATACAGCATTTAGAATACAGTTTAATGAAACAAAATTTTCAACATTCAACAGTACTGAAGACTGATTTTAACATAAGCACACACTTTAATGGCTTTTCTACAAGCACCAAACCATTACCAAGTTTTCTTCCGGCTTTCTGATCAAATCTGTGTCCACCAACTTGAGTGGCCAACACAGTGGTTCCTTTCAGGGCACAACCCTCATCAACTTTGTCATCTGCATCTGTGCCATTCATCCTGAATGTAGCCTGCAGTAAAATGAGCCTTAGTGTCACACATGTACATGACAATATCACATTGTTCTGCTGTTCAGACAAACCACCAAAATTTCACTTCTCCCAATGCAACTTTGTTTTCCTTTTCAAAGCAACTCAAAAAATGCCACACTACAATTCCTTTTGTAAAATATGGATGGATTGGTCACTAAATGCAGAGTTAAACATTGCTCTGTGTTGGAAGACGGAAAAGGGCATTTCACTCCAACGTTAAGCTTTATGACAAGAAACTGAGAATCCAGATATTCACTGGTGGACTGCTGACTGTATGAACAAAGTTTTTGATAAAGTTCTGGGTAAGCCCAGAGACAAAAGTTGAGCACCTAGAGACTAAATAACAGGGAATTGGCAAACTGTGTCTTTGCTGGAGCCTCTGTCCATAAAAAGTCCAAGGATCACTTCTCAAAGAATTACAAATCAGAAACACCAGTTACATTTGCTAATATATAAACAGGATGTTGTGCTGCAATAAGTAAAATGATGCTAAGAGATAGTTTTTAAAAAAAGCTACATGAGAAACCTATTATTTATGCTGTAATTTTACAAAGATACTGTATTAAAGAAACAGACATTAATATGAGGACAAAGGGCTGATGTTAGGTATACACAGCAATGTACTTATACTGTTTAGTATCTCTCAAATTTTCATACCTTCTGTAAGCCTTAAAAAGATGAAAAGTTGTTGTAATAAATACACCTTTGAGATGTGCTTTGTGAAAGGCTATGAAAGTCCTAAAAGGTCAAAGTCTAA
>SRHC01003283.1:0-19479 GCA_004794325.1 Pomacea maculata | reverse complement strand
TACCGAAGAGTTTTACAAAAAAAGACAGAAGGAACAGACACTGGACAAGTTTTTTCCTTTCACCTCAGAGCTACAGAAAAGAGAAGTCTCCCCCGATTTTATAATGTCACGTGTCCTCATGGAGGGGGAATCCAAGCAGTAATTCCACCCCTTCCTCCCCACACCTGCTTCCAACCACGCCGTCAAAACGGCAAGTTTTCTGATGTTTAAATGCTTTCGTTAACAAATACCTATATAGCCTGTAACTTTCAAATATTCGTGAGTCAACATGGGCTGGGAACCAATTAAATCTATTTCCTTTATTTCTTATGGAAAAAATTGTTTCGGATAACGAACATTTCGGATAATGAACAGCTTTCCAGAACGGATTAAGTTCGTTAACCGAGGTTCCACTGTACACCTTTGAGATGTGCTTTGTGAAAGGCTATGAAAGTCCTAAAAGGTCAAAGTCTAAGGTGAGTAATAATAATAAATGCAAAATTTGTAAAGCACATACTCACGCTTCTAAGAATTATGCTCTTAGTGCTTATGAGCTATAAAAGAAGAAACAACAGTACTAACAAAGAATAAAATCAAATATGGAAAACACAACATCAAATAACCAAATAACAAGAATAAGAGCTGAGATTAACCTGATAGCAAAAGGAAGGGTGTGACAAAGGACTAGCATTATGGAAAAGGTTGTTAGTAGAAATGTTTATGGAAGAAGTGCGTTTTCAGTGCAGGTTTAAAGGATTCAATAGTGGGTAGGTGGCGGATATGGAAAGGGAGAGAGTTCCATTGTTTGGCTGCACAATAACTAAAACTCCTGTGGCCGTATGTTGAATACCCTTTGATGCTGTCAGGATTTAGGACATCACGATTGAGAGTGGATCCAGTTTGAAGGGGTGTCGAAAAGGCGGAGGATGGTAGTGTGGGAGAGTGGGAAAGAGGAGAGAAGTCAATGGACGTTCTGCATTCTGCAAACTGCTGGACTTGATCTGTGTTTTCAACCCCTGAACGTGACAATGAGCCAAAACAAACAAACTAAAATTTTTTGTCACTCACAAGCTGTCACTCGTTTGCTAATCTATGACCATCTCCCTCCACACACACACACAAAGTGATATCTGCCAAGTTAAAGTCGAAAATTACAAAGTGTTAAGCACGCGCCTTATCCATTTTCTCGGTCAGGGCAAAGTGGGCGTCCCATGGGTGCACGTGTTCTCTTTCTATTGGTGCAGCGTCTGGTGTGACCCACTTCTCGCCCTGGCACTCAAGGCCGTTAGAACTGTTGATGCGCATCACTGGAATGTGTTGATACAACAGTATCACCAGCGACAACAGCGACTGACGTCAACAAAGGCAGCACAGCTAAACGCTCCCTCCATACTAACCCCAAATTTACATATTTCAAGCTTTGATGGATAATAAATTATGTGAAACTCAGCCAGACAATACTAAAGTGACTTTAAGAGGGGTCAGTAAATAGCCCGTGAGGTTTAGTGAACGAAAGCCAACATCTACTAATATAACAATTAAGATGGTTGTAGCAATGCGAAATACATCCAAACCCACATTGCGGCAATAAATCTGGGGACATACATAAAGCCACTGTGCAAAGTTTACCAGTCCACAGGGTCTGTTCCACGCCTAAAAATACAAAAGTCTGAAGTTTGGATTATTTGTCGGGCTGTGCTCTTGGTAACCGCTCGATCGCCGAAGCCTTGCTTAGACTGAAATTTCCTGGATGAAAACTTGCCAGTCCTGTACACAACACTATACTGTCCTGTTACAAGTTCACTGGTGCCAATGTGACTGCTCTTGTCTGCCAGCCTGCAACTCCTTTTCTAAAAATCACTCATAAATTCTTTTAAGAATAAAGCATCTCGATTGTGCTCTTCCAATGACTTCCAGAAGGAACTGTTCACTGAACAGACAGTTGGAGGTGGCCTGGTGTCGGTGCAGCGATGTTCAGCAGCAGACAGACCTTCACTCGGGGACTGTTGACTCCGAGTTCTGCGTAGACGACGTGGTCAACGTGAAGCAGCGTGAAAATAACAGACAAAACAAAAAGTCACTAAACTATCCTCTAGGTCAGGGATGCCCAACCTACGGCCCGCGGGCCATATCCGGCCCGTGAAACTTCTGCCCACAGTGCAGGAAATCGGCATGTTAGTAATAAAAAAAAGACCTAAAAAAACGAAAAAAGGGAAGAAGAAGAAGAAGTATTTATCCCTACGTAGGGGCGTCTCTCAATCTTTTTTTCGATAGACGAACATTTCGATTCAGTGCTCCGACTTGATGTCTCTACGATAAATGTGCATCGACGGTGTGTCAAGAGACAACGTCACCCGGGTGACACCGGGTACTCGGATGGTGTAGATATACATGATTATATACTTGTATTCGTAAAAAAAAAATCATCTCAAACATCTCATAGCTGAATGCATTTATAAAAAAAATCGAGGGAAATGCTGCCAGCAGAGTCTCATACAATGGATTTTGTTTGAATGACTGGCCCGTGCCCAAGATAAAACCCAAATGTGAGCAACTTTTCTGTTCCCATACTTAGGGCGTCATGGCTGCAGCTGATTCAGAGAAGAACAAAATGATGTTGATTAGGCATCTTAATGGACATTCGTCTATAGCTAGTTTTTTTTTCTGAGAGCGGTGATTTTTATATGCTTCCATCTCGAGAAAGGAAACCGGTCATTTATTCGTTTGAAAAGCACAGCCAAATGTTTGATAGTTAACTATATGTTTGGTCCTGACCGGACTGTGGAATCCTACATAGGTGTCAACTCTCACGGGTAGGGTGGGCGCCCGGTAACGAGCCAGCTGGATGGCTGCACCCATGATGCACTTATTTTTCCCGTTTGGGTGCTGTTATCAAGAGCTTACCTTGCTTCTAGTGGCGGACGGCCTTGCCTGTCCTCCCTGTAACCCAGCTAAGCCCTCTGCACGCTCGTACCATGGTCCATGGATGAAACTACGTCCGTGCTTGTACCAAGGGCATGATCAGAGATAATACAATCAGCCTGGTGTTATCTCAGCTGGATAAACTGAGTCTCTCTCTCTCCTGGTCTTGCTATCTTCTCCCTCAACTTCCCTCCACCAGGTATACTTGCCCTCTGTGTCTGTCTCTCCTTGTGCATGCATGCACGCGCATTCATGTTACATATGTAAGTTGCGTAACTAGTCATAACGAGTCTAGCTGCTGGGGTAAAAAAGTAGGATGCATGATGAAGCCTTTT
Source organism: Pomacea maculata (assembly GCA_004794325.1). Classification (NCBI taxonomy): domain Eukaryota; kingdom Metazoa; phylum Mollusca; class Gastropoda; order Architaenioglossa; family Ampullariidae; genus Pomacea; species Pomacea maculata. The sequence continues at coordinate 16,243 of SRHC01003283.1, read as the reverse complement.
CCTTCCTGAGACCATTTTGCTTCCAACTAGACAACTGATATTAGACAGTTAAAAGTCACAGGCCACAAATGTTTATCACGGGAAGATAGTATAAAGATTTTCTTTACATACAAAAACATAGAGGTAAAAAATATATATGGACATGGCATACAATCCACTCAAGATGTTTGAGCATGTGGATTTTGTCTTGTATGTGAAGTGCTGGGCATGGTCACAATGCTGCTACATAATCATGTCATGATACGGATGTTGCTTTCTGTCCTTATCGATATCATTACGAATTGTATAATTACAAAAAAGCAATCTTGCATGAGGCACAGTTTACCAAAAGGAACCAATGAGAGGCATACATATCCTGTCCCACTTGTGTGTTCAAAAGGTCCTCCTTTGTGAGAGCTGATAATCGCATGAAACAATCAAATGTGGAAGTTGCCACTAAAATGCCAGTTTCAAAGTCTGATGTACTTTAGCAGTGCCATCGTCAGTGTTCACCGCGGCACAATCTCCTACTTAACACTCACCCTCTACCAACCCCTGCCACAGTAACTGAGTTGATGCATTTGCCAGTTATCAGTACACACATTGGAACCTTTGTGGTAAAGTGCATCGCATTCTGAGCTAAAAGTCATGGCAGGATCGAGGCTGGGTTGATGCAGTGACCAGAAAACTCCTTCCACAGTAATGGACGAGTAGGCACTTTGCCAAAATTAACTCTAAATGACATCTAAAATCCATGTTCTTGTGTGTGCAAAGAGCATGTGTATTCTATGTATGAGGCAACAGTCCTTTTCAAGAATTGATGCATTACATCTGGTTCAAGAGAGTGGGTGGGGGGGGGAGTCTGACTGTCTAGCCTAATCATGCCCATCAAATGCGGTGCCTTAGATACGGTGCACCATTTAACTGCCCTTGAGGACTAGGCAATTAACCTTTATATGGTTTTTAACATTTAAACAAAGAGTACATGACCTATCCACACAAAATGTACATATCTTTGATATGTGTCATAATCAATTTCACGGTGCATCTTTTTAAAATAGATTGACATAATAAATGCTGTGATTATACAATAGTCACTATAAAAAAATTCAAACATACTATCACAAATGAGTCACTCAAAATAGACCTAGTCTGCATTACACATGCAGCCACTTGAATTCATGTTTACGCATGAACATATGTACTTGCACACACACACATATACATGCAAACATAATTTTAGCACTTGTTAATAATGGCTAGTAGTTTAGAATAATTCATTTATTTAAAAAGCACTTTCCCCACCAACAAATGTGGGCTCAAGGCACTTTATGAACTTAAAGATGCAGGAACGCACACTATCAGTAGAAATCTGACAAAATCTTTCATCATCAGTCAGATCATGACTCTCTTTCTATTATACACACTCGCTTGCTCATTCATCTACCTACTTTCTACACAGGGTAGGGTGGACTTTGTGGGCCTACTAAAGAGGTCTACCATCAGTTTTGTCACCATAATATAAAACAATCAGCAATGACTCTCACTGACATTACATAAATCTGCTCTAAAAATACTGAAAAGATAATTATCTTCATGGAACTATAGCTTTTCTGTGGGGGTCTTATTATATCTGAATAGAAAGGAATGCCATTACAGAAAAAAAGTGAGTTATGTTTACCATTTAATATTGCAGTCATCCTCTTTACACACTTACAAATGACATATTTTAGAACATGTATTTTTTCTAGTCATCTGCTACTGACATTAGCAAGTATCAATCAAACTTACTACTCATCCTGCACCTCCTGTATGGCAAACAGTTTATGGAGTACACCTGTACAAGCATTACCTAGTGCCTTTCATTCCTAGAAGATAGGAAGGAGATGGCCACGTTGCTAGATTAGCAAAGTTCCAACAATGGACCCGCTGTCAGGAGCAGGTGCCTGACACTATAGAGGGTGTGGGAAGGCAAGGCAGAAAGAGTAAGGTGATGGCCACCACCTTCACAAAAAGCTGGCATAAAGAAAAGTGCAGTTCTCAGCTCACTTCACCCCTCAATAACCTAAAGATTAGGGGTTGAGGTTTACCATTACCAAGGAACAGTAACTACTTTCTCTGACATTGAAAAAATTAAGGAATTCTGAGGTCAACAGTCCTGTCCTTGAGATAGTATACTGTACGTAGTCTGACTGGAAGGATTTCGACATTGAACTTATTTCTGTTGTCTGCTGCTCTTAATATTAAGGGGAAAACCTGTCTGATGAAAGTAGTAACAACTGCTGGAAAGATTATTGGTTTTTCAAAAAAAAAGCAATTGAGCAACCTTTACCAAAGGGCTGTGATGCATGTAATACGGATCCTTGATCAACTCAGAACCACTTAGTGAACTCTGACTGTCTGAGCTAAATTCCAACCAGGAAGGACTGTCAGATTTACTTTTAGAAACTACTTAAGATGCTTTGTGCAAATTATCATGTGTCCAATGATTTCCTATATCGTTTTCGTTTTTTATTATCTGTAAATCATCGGCTCCTCATAAAAGGCAAAAAAACGTGTGTGTAATTTACTTTGTGTATGATGTATAAGTGTTTTTATATGCAAATGTGAGTGCACGGTTGTTGTTGATTCAGTCAATGTATGATTTATGTAAAGCTCCATGAGCAAATCTTTGGAAAGGCAATATAATTATAAAGTATTATTATTAAAATTTAACACTCTCATGCCCAAGGAGGAATATTCAACAATGGGGATTTTACAATGTAAAAGGCGGGCGTAATTTATTTTTAACAATAAGTTTTAATAATTTGTGGGAATTTTATTTGTTTTACGTAACAATTGTGGTAGCTGAAAACACCTCCGCCCACAGCTTACAAAATTTATAAGTTATTATAATAACTTGAAAGTTATAATAATAAGATGAAGAAGAAGGAAGAAGAAAAGTGTAGTAAAAGCCCACGGTATCATCACCTCTAGTCAGCACAGAAGCCATCATACACTGCGAGTCATCGTATCCGGTCTTCAACAAGACTTAATTTGTACTAACCTTAAGGATGATGAACTGGTGACGAGATGGCGATCGCAATATGGGCTGGTGGTGCTGATTCTTCTTCTCATAAGAGGACGGGTATTGGAGCTGAAACGCAGTAGCAAATCGAGCATGAAAGAAAGCTCGCGATCTCGCTAGCGTCAGGAAATACTTTCCTCCTGGGATGAAGAGCGTACCGCTGGTTACAAACCTAGAAACATTTCGCATTTTAGCGCCCCATCAGTCCTTCTGTATGACATATTTTGGACTCGGACAAGAGATCCAGATCGACCATATAGTAGTAATCATTTCTAAAAATTGCAGTCAGAGACAAAAATTATATTCTATCACTCGTTGCTGCTCCTCGCAACGTCCATGTCAACAGCCCCTGTCACGTGGTCTTGGTCACGTTACTTGTATCACGTGACAGCGCGGCGCCCGACTTTTCCGCGCGAATGTGAAAGGAGCAGGAAGAGTGCACGGGAGAGTGCACGAGAGAGAACACGGATCCCGTCAGCGAGAGAACTCTCTCAGTGCGTCTGCACCGTAGCAGGCCTATATAATGGTCGTGGGAAACTTGGAAGTCGACAAGTGTGGCCGCGCGTCTGTCGGTGCAGCCAAGTACAGTCATGGCTCTGTCTGTAGGCTTGCTTGGCTTAGTTGCACTGGTCGGCGTTCTTCTACGATGGCTTTACCAAACTGTCAAATTTCGACGTCAGATCAACAAAATACCAGGGCCGCCAACGATTCCACTTCTTGGAAATGCACTTCAGATGACCAGTGGACCAGGTAAAAGTAGCATTGCAATTTCTGCTTCAAATTCTCATTAACCGCAGTAGTGCATGACATTAATCGAAAAAGAAAAAAAAAATTAAGAAATTTTACAGAATGGAGCGTGTATTTTGGGTTGGGGGGTAGTTAGTGGCACGAAATAATGCGCTGCAATCCCCAGACCTTCCATAATTCTGACGACCATAATTCTGACGACTTATATGAACTGGAAAAGGGGGAAAGGGTATAGCAGGAAAGGTAATAGAAATATGAAACATTATCTTTATGCACGATGAGGAAAGCGTGCACGCCAGTCATTAATTACAGCATGTATAGTTGTGGAGAACGATCGATGGTCGATCTAGTGACTGCGAAACTCTGTCCACCCAGAAGTGAATGGATGCATACAGGTCCTCTGGCAAAGAATTTGAGACCTCAGTGTCGTTGTGTTAATAATGATAAACGCAAGATTTGTATTGTGCACACTCACACGCGTAAGGAGCGTGCTCGTAAGACAAAGGAGACATGGACAACATACGAGGGACAAAAGAACAAACAACGTATGAACGACGGAAGGATAAACAGCAGTCAGGCCTGTGCTGCGCTCTAGGCGAAAAGCAAACACTGCATGCCTCCTTCTTTCCCCCGAAAGTGAACCAGTTATAAACAAAATTATTGAAATAATGATATGTTTAGACTTAACTCTCATTTCTTAGCTTAAAACTTAAACTATAAACCTAAGTTTAAATAGTACCAGTAGTGATTGTCGTGGTCTGTCTCAGTACTCAGATTCGCGAGCACACACGCAGCCAAAACGTTCAGCAGTTACTCGACAAGTCAAGCGTCACTGCCAATCGATCCGATATGAACTATTTAGGTGACAAAGTAACAGGTGCATCTCGTGTGACATTCCCTCCTTCCACAATAACAGTTGCAAGCTTATCCACTCGGGTGTTTTTCATTTACCCTCCCACCTATACATACCGCAGCAAGAGGTTTTGTGACTGTTACGGATCCATTCACCTGTTTGTCAACAGCAGGTGTGCATCATGCACAGGCGGATACTTGCATGCCTCGAGGTCTGGCCTAGATGAATGAGTAGATGATATTTTAAACACTCGTTTAGAGGGCTTCATGGAGGGGCCACACGTCGATTGCACACTGATGTAGCACCTTCCTCCGGTCTTGTTTTACTCTTTGGTCTAAAACTCGAGCTATCACAACTTCAAGCATCTAGACCACCCTGTTACCAAGCTTTCTACCACCTTCTCCGCATTTTCTCATCCCGAGAGTTCTACCTGACAGGTGGGCGTGGCGGTACAGTAGAGAGACTTCGAGATGCTACCAATGCAAAGTTTCTAAAGTTGTAAATCACCGGTGTCCAGATGCTGTTAAAACATTCATGCTGTGGTGTCCTGCCAGATGCACACGAGATAGAGTTTGTTGAAAACTAGAGAAGTATGTTAGCTCTAATACGCATTAGTCCTTAGTAGCTAATTTCAAATATTCTACCACTAAAACAACAAGCTATCCGTTCAAACAAATATATGCACTTTTAGATAATACAAATAAATCAGAATAAATAAACATTTCAATTTGACAGCTAAATAAGTGCAATACACCCATTGAACAGAAATAATATTAATTGAATGAATAAATAAGAAAGGCATTCATGACCATGAACCACAACAGTAAGTACAAAACCAAAGGGCGTCAAGTCTCCATCCCCAGTAGTATAACCTTTGTACACAGACCTGACGAGAGAACAGGCTTGTGACAGTTAATAAAGAAAACCAAAAAGAAAACAAGAAGAATAGAAATATTATTTAACTTCAACTCATTCTTCCGTGATATTTGTTTCTTAAACTATAAAATGCTCTTGTAAATTGACAGTGCTAGTGATATTAGCTGAGCAGCCTCTGGTTCAAAGTTCGTAAGTGAAAAAGTATTGAGCATAAGAAAAGAAACAGCAAAAAAGTAAGACATTGTTGTCCCTGAAGTCAGCTGTTTCCTATGCCTAAGTGAAGAACTTCTTCCGACTTACGTATGAAGAGACGAAGTTGAGGCTGGCATGGGGTCCATTTCATGGTCCCCCCCCTCACCACCTCCTTCCCCATCTACTAACGCCGTCCCTCACCCGACCCTCACTCGCCCCTCACCCGACCCGAGTGCTGACATGTAAAGGTGTTCAACAAATGTTGTGTTGCGAAAATTTTATTTTTTTCATAACATTATTCATCGCTTAAAATAAAAACAACAGCAGGCCATTGGTTCACCTAATGGTAGAACCGGTCGTGACAACAGTACTGACGTCGAATAAAAGACAAACACAGAAAACTCAAAGAAGAATCAAGTGGTGACAAGCACTGTGAGTATCGTGATTGTACAAAGACGAGTAGGGAGGTAGCAATTAGCGGAAAGGTGGTGTAGAGGGTGTGAAAAATGACAGGGATAGGTTTCGTTAACAACATACATTCGTGTCGAGTGGTGCCGATCGTTGTGGGTGGCGAGGTTGGGGGAGCATAATTATGGGTAGACGCGGGGTCTGGCAAGACACGTGTGTCTTGGGCAACAGTGAGCAGGACGACCAGTCCACTTCTTCACCTCCGTAAGCAAGTTGATTCTACCTCTGGCTACCTCTGCCTGCTTTGAACACACTCAGTCTCTGAGAGATGCTGGTGAAACATTTCCTGTATTGAATCTTTCATAATGACGACGATGAAGATGTTCCCAAGACAATGGCAGACCCGTTCTCTGTCAAAGACTTTTCTAGGAGAAGCCGTTCTAACAGCCATGAGCGCGATGTGCTCGTGACAGTGTGAAACAAATGCAATAATGATTAAAAACATCTTTGTATGTAACCGATCTCACACGTGTGTTTGTGTTAGTGTATGTGTTTGGATGGTGTGTACGTTGAATGACATGTACACACAAACAGCTGAGCTGCTTGCTGCAAGGCCAAAGTGCGAGTGGAATGGCAGCACTTGTCGCAGTCACGTTTACCGAGCACCTGCCTTACACCTACTGCGTGTCTGATAAAGTCTCCCGTGCACCTGAACCAACTGATTACGACTTGATCACCTAACCGCAAATACCTTCTTTCTTTCCTCCCGCATTCCACAATTCAAGGTCATTTAATCGAAAGAAAGGGGGAGAATCTTAGAGGGGGGTAGTGAGGGGTGGGGAAACAAAGACTTGAATGAGATTTAGGTTTCTAGAGTGAATTGATAATATTAATACAGTGAACTGATACAGTTCTATATCCCGACCCTGCAACAACACGTTAATTGCAGTCAATAACTAGCATGCACAGTGAGACAAACACGTAAACACACAAACACATAGTGAAAACAGAAGTACGTAAATCGCAAATAAATAAACGGAGGAAAACTTAAGAAAAAGCCAAAACAAAGAACAGGAGTTTTATTATTATTTTTATTAGTAGTAGTAGTAGTATTGTTATTATTATTAAGCTCAGATTTTAAAATGGGTGCATTAAGTGCATGCAGTGGGCAGAAAGTTCCAGATACTCATGGGAGCGAAACTGAAGGAACGGTGACCAAAAGATTTTAAGATTAATGCCTGTGTGCTTCAGGTTTATTTTATTTTGTGTGTGTGTGTGTTTTTAAAAGCTGCAGATGGAAGAGAAAGAGTGAGTAGGGAACAATTTTATTTTAGAAATCGGCAATTCATCAAATAATGTGTAACTGATGTCTCATTAACTAAATAAAAATTAATAAGAATATCTATATAAACACCACAAGGGAAGAATGTGCAGTCTGTTGTTCTCAGTCCTTTATTGTATCCTACGTGAGCCTGACCCCCGACTTGTATTCAAGGATACTGCAGGATGGTTACTACTTCTCCTTGGGATAAGTTTAATTCCATGTCTTTATATGTACGAATTTTTAATACTAATTATTTACTGATTCTATAAATTCACCATAAAGTAAACTATTATTTGCTGTTGACCTAAGGAAATGTTTTAATTGCATTTAATAATTGGATGATGCTGTGTTTGTGTGTTTGATGTGGTCGATATGTCAGTTACTGTGTAACATTGAGCTGTACATCTTCCTTCAAAGATTTGTGGCAAATGATGGCTTTTGTTTCAGAATGGTATAAACAGGTGATGCAATGGGGACAAATGTACAGACAACCTGGCATTTTCAAGCTGTGGCTACTTTCTAAGCCTGTTATTGGGGTCACACGTGCTGAAACAGCAGAAGTAAATACTTTCAATGAGACAGTAATTAACAGTATAACATTCATATGTGTGTGTGTATATATATACAGATATTTCTGAATGCCGGATAAGAGACCCTTTAAATAAGCCACCAACATACATATTGTCAGTGTTTAATGCACACAAATAGATACAAAATATGCTTTCAGAAAAGAACCCTCAGTTGACATGGCAAATTAATTACCAATATTTTAACAGGGACTTAATTTCCAAGGCTTTAACATGTAGTAAAATTTTCCTCCAAATAATGAGAATTATATCGTCCTGTTGCAGATGATGATCTTGTCCATCTGATGTGACTTACTGAATAAATAACTTGTCTGTTGTAGGTGAAGTTGTCTTCCGGGAATAATACGACAAAGGGATATTTCTGTTAAAATACTAATTCTACTCCCAGAAGCAAAGAGGTTACCATCTGTTTCATGTGATTTTTCCGCAGGTCACAAAGTGATTCCTGTGTTGCAGGTGCTGCTTAACAGCTCAAAGCACATGGACAAGTCATCGGAGTATGCTTTCCTTCACCCATGGCTTGGTACAGGCTTACTGACAAGGTACAGTGTGAGCTTGGTAAAGATTTACATGTATGTGATAGATTGTAAAATACTCTTGATAGTACTTTCTTTTTATTCCACATTACTGTGTCTATACAGATGTGTGTGTGTGTTGGTTAGTACCATCGCATCAGAGTGGCAGGATTTCCTTCTCCCTACACCCACATCCCCCATATCCCCTCTCCACAGTGCGAAATTACCGCGAGGTTGAAGCACTTTTCTCCAAAATCAGCAACAGCAGCAGCAGCAGCAACAACAACAACAACAACAACAACAACAACAACAACAACAGTGCTTGCATCTATTACCGAAAGGCGACTGGTCCTGCTTGGAAGAGCACTAAAACTCTAGTTCTGACCACCCCGGGTGCAAGAGAAGTACCATTCTACCGCAAGGTGCTTTGGTCCCGCAGGAAAGCGGCTCACGTCACTCAACCCCCTCTTTCCCCACCCCAAGGAGTTAGGTGCTAGGTTTAGTGTGCTATGTAGAGAGGCTAGGATAGAAATAGTATGAGAAATAAATGTAAATATATCTATCTTTGTATGTACTTTTATGAGCGTGTTAGTCCGTACCTAGGTATATGTCCTCGTCGTGAAATAGATGAACTCATATCACTATAAGAGCGAAAGAGATTTGTGTTGTCAGTGGTTGTGACACAGCAGAGAACACACATGAAGATCCGCGGAATTGAACGACGCACCGAAGAAAAGACATTTTTGTTTTAGGAAAAAGGAGGTCTTTTGTGGATTCCAAGGTTGACTATGTGTGGGTGTGTAGTAGATAGTAAAAAAAAAAAAAAGAAACCACGCAGACACAACGCGAGATGTAGACTAGATAACACACCCGACGAACGAAAGCCATAATTTTAGCAGAAAAATTCACCTTGAGAACTTCCGTCCTCTGCCCTGGAACACCAAAGAGTAACACCGTTACCGGACTTCAGTGTTCACCCTAGTGAGAAGGGCTGGCTCAGTCCGGCTACAATATTAAACCTTTACTTCTCTTTTAATTCTCTCTTTTATTAATTTTAGATAGTTTTTTTGATGAATCATTCCTCTTTCCTTTATTTGTTCAATTTTGTATTACTTTTTTTGCCTGCCTTTTTGGGTTTTTTTTTTTTTGGTGTTTTCATAGTCAGGGACAGGCTTGTTTAATTTATAACCATCATCATCAAGCTTAAAGGCGTTGAGTCATATCTATCAACATTGCTCCCACCCACACCATTTACTGGTGAAATATTTTGGATTGAAACTTTTTTGGGGCACAGTGACTGGCTAAATGTTCTCAACTACTGAATATTTTCTGTTGCTTATCATTACATCATTTATTCATTGCAGCACTGGCGAAAAGTGGCGATCACGCCGCAAAATGCTGACCCCCACTTTTCACTTCCGCATCTTGCAGGACTTCCTGAAGGTGTTCAACAGTCAGACACTGGTGCTATTGCAGAAGCTGCAGAAGAAAAAAGATCATGGGCATTTCAACGTCTTCCCCGACATTGCCTTGTGCGCCCTGGACATTATCTGTGGTCAGTGCTTAATTAATACATCCAGCATTTCAGCCTCACAGCATAATGGTAATACAACAGTAATGAAGAAGACAGGGTGAATGAGAAGATAATAAACTTAAACAATCTAATGTTTGCATTCTGCATAAGAATTTATTTTAGTTGTGGAGAGGGATATACATGTGTAACTTTTCCTGAAATAATGTTTGACAGCTTGCTAGCAAATATTTCAATGTGCGATTTCTTTACTCAGAGACTGCCATGGGTCAACATGTCAGTGCACAGACAAAAGAGTCCGACTATGTGCGTGCTGTTATCCGCATCTGTTCATTGTTAGAGAAGAGGATGCGAACCCCTTGGCACTGGAACAAAGTGTTGTATGACATATTCGGCCAAGGACAAGAGCATGACAAGTGTCTGAGAATACTTCATGAGTTCACACAAAAGGTGAATGGTTTCATGACTAAACACGAAATGCTTGTTCTGTCCTTGCATGAACAAGCTTTGTAATGCAATCAACATTATTCAAAATAAACCTTCTCGACAAGCAGAATTATAACCAGGAAAAAACAGGCACACACACATGCGAGCTCTCTTGTCTCTCATTTGTGAACAATTATCTCAGAAACTGATGGTGCACTCTCACAAGTTATTGACAATTCTTAAAACACACAAATAGTGACCTGTTGCTGTGCTGTTTCAGGTGATTAAGGACAGACATAGCACCTTTGACACCAAGAAAGCAGAGGAGGTTTTAGGATGCCTAAAGTTTGATGACACCACTGAAAGCAGAAATAAGCGTTTAGCCTTTTTGGACATGCTTTTGTATATGAGCATGAGTGATCAGACACTGTCCACCAACGACATTAAGGAGGAAGTCGATACATTCATGTTTGAGGTGATGATTCAGTCCGTACTTTTCTTGTAATTGTGCTCCTCTTTCTGTCATATTCAAGGAGCATTCCACTTGCCACAATCATTGTTTCATACATTCCTAGCTGTATTAAAGAAATAATATCAAGAACTTTTTTCAGCCTTGTTGAGAAAGGTTTTTACTCATGTTCTTGGACTAATTGCTAAAGCATGTATTTCTTGCATGTATTCTTTTAACAATAGTTGAAGAATATATGTCTTAACACAATCCTGACACCATATAATAAATTTCAAGGTATTTAAATGTCGAGAGAATTTATTCCACTTCTCCTTCCTTAGAGCACTTTATGGTTTTTAAAATAATTGCAATGCCGAAGTAGGTTAGAAGTAAATGCTCAGACCCTACAGAGGCGAAAGACATTTCAGTGTGTCAGGATTGTTATTACTTTTGGGTCATAATGCTATATTTTATGACTATTGTGTTCAAGTTCAGTCATTTTCTTTTTATCTCCCTTACTTATAATTTGTTTATAATCTTTGCATCATTTGTCTTGTTTTGAGTTGCTTTTCTCAAAGCATTATGCTTTCTGTAATATTTCAGGGTCATGACACTACTGCAGCTGCTATGAACTGGGCGTTATACCTGATAGGATCTCACCCCAAAGTACAGGCCAATGTCCAGAAGGAACTGGATGAAATATTTGGTACACTATATGAAATTTTTTTCTGATAAATCCTACTTATGTTTGTAATACTTGTTTTACTAGTTTATCATATTTACAGATTTCATTGCTGTGCTCTGCAAACTACCTATTAGAAAAATTCCATTTCTAACTGGCTTTAAATTGCTTTCTTCAGATTTTAATTTTGGAAATAAATTTGAAGATGATAGCAAACATTTATCAATTGCCTTTCCCTTGGCTGATAATGATGATGGAGCTGGAAGTTTTTGAAACCTACATCATAATGTTCTTTTTTTAAAAGTAAGTGTTGGTCAAACTTTCTGTCAGATGGCAGTAACCGCATGCCTACAGTTGATGACCTGAAGAATATGAAGTACCTGGAATGCTGCATTAAGGTAAATGGGTCATTATTTGGGAGGTTGTTAGGTGTATTTTCATGTAGCTTGTAGAATAGGTAAAAGTTTAACCTTTGTAAAGTTTGTGGGGTTGTGCCTCACCTAAGTTCCACTGTGTCTCAAATGACAATGAACACATCCCTTTGACAGCCATATTGTTGCAGTAGAGGATTTAGCAGTAGAAAATGTTTATTCCGGTGAAAGACTCACTTTTATTATATAGATATGTGAGATATAGTTTTTCTTATCAATTAGAACAGTGTTGATCTTGTTAACCAGGGTTCTTCATTGAAAGATCTGTTGACCATTGAGTGACATGCAGCAAAGCGAAAGATAAAATGTATGAAACTTTCAGGCTAAAAATTAAAATTAAACTATATTGTTGATTTGGTTCATTTTTTTTATTTTTATGGATTTGGGTTGACTACATTATTCAATATTACCTAAGACAGTGATGTACATTTTGGTATAATTTCGTACCAGGAGGCGCTCAGACTGTACCCATCTGTCCCTTATGTCGGGAGGACCACAACTGAGGATGTGAAGATTGGTAAGAAACTGAAAAAATGACAACCAGAATATGCTCTAAATGCCAGTAATTCTTCTTACTCAAAAAACTATGCAAGACTAACAAGAAAAGGTTATCAGCGGCATACATCACATGATCTTGCAGTCATGAAGTACAAAGTTCTCTCCCTTAAGTGCATACACTCTCAGGCTTTTGGGTGAGCATATTGCTGGCAGTGACCCAAAAGGCTTAACAATGATCGACTTTTGGTCTGCTTGAATGAAGACACATCGAAGCCACAAAGATATCTTCAGCAGACTATCAAATTACACATACACTTGGCTTTGGTCTAATTTTTTAAGCTGGAGCTGAAGTGTTGACATAGTAAATGACTTGAATTTAGCAAGTTGTTTGAAACTAGGCTAATTAATAGTAAAGTTGTTGAATATGTGATTAATGATTGAGCACTGCTTTTAAATGCATGAGTGTTTTTTTCAGAAAAGACGTGAATAGTATGATATAGTTAATATATAATTGTCCCTAATTCTCCTACGGGGAGATAATTATGACCAAGTAACAGAAGATACACACTATCTTTGAGAAGGCAAGCTTATGCTAGGTGTTGAAATTGTTGAAATCTACTCATAATGTTTCTTTTGATATCTTAGGTGACCATCCATTTTTTGATAAAGCTAAAACAATATGGCAGTTTTTTGACACTTGCAAATGTTTCAGACCAAAAATGATTATTTTCAGAAATTTAATGCTTCATAATTGTCTGAAATATATTGAAAGGAGACAAGGCTAGCTGCCTCAGATTTACTAAGATGCTCCCTCTAATAATGTAATTGATTAGTTGTATATCTCTGAATGTTTTAGGATTTTACGGCATTGTTTCTTTGCTCTTTGTTTTGTACAGGAGCATACCTAGTGCCAAAAGATGTAACAGTTGTGCTATTCATTTCATCACTTCATCGAGACAAGCGCTGGTTTCCAGATCCTGATGTTTTCGACCCCAACAGGTTCCTACCAGAAAACAGTGCAGACCGCCACCCATTTTCTTATATCCCTTTCTCTGCAGGCATCCGTAACTGTATTGGTGAGTCCACACCAGCAATCTGTTTTTATCCTTATGGAAGTAGGGATGTATGATGTTGTTGCTGACTGATGGAAAAGTCACAAAGATGGCAGTACATAAAACTGACACTAAACAACAGGGGATTATAGTATCCACTGCTCTTTTCTTTTCGTTCTTGTTTAGTTGCAGATTATTTTCACTTGTCTTCCTAGTGTTTGCTGAAATGTTTGAGACATATTTTTAGAAGTGAATATTAGTAAAGTGATCAAAAGATTTGTTTAAATATATTCTGATGTTTTAGAAAATATTCATTAGGATCCACATTCGTGTGGATGATTATACAAGCCAAACAGAACTTGAAAATGCTGACAAGTAACCAAGATATTGACTTGTATTATTTTCTGGAAAATCATAACTGTTTATTTTCAGGCCAAAAATTTGCCATGATGGAAGAAAAGGTGGTTTTGTCCACCATTTTCCGAAACTTTTCTGTGTCAACGTTCCAGAAGCAAGAGGACTTAAAGCCCCTGGGTGAACTCATTTTAAGACCACAAGATGGAATGATTGTTGAACTGCATTCTCGCTGAAGAGAAACAGACATTTTTCATTTAAGAGTGACCATAGAAAAATAATGCATGAAGAATGTTCTTTTGTTTGAGACTTTAGATCATATTAATGAGTTTTTGGAGATGCCAAAGAGTCAAAAGAAATATTTGTGCACCTGAAACTAGAGCTGCTTTTTAAAATAAAGTGACGAACATTGATGTTACCTAACTGAAATTCAGCTGTTATGTTTCTGTTTCTAATACCTATTTAATTATTTATAAAGTATTTACACTTTTTTAACAATTTTTTTCTCACTAGCATATAGGTTCTTCTCATTTATCATTTTGTATCACCTTTTTCTTGGAAACCAGCAATAGGGATTTACAAGTCACTTCATTCTTTTTATACAGAGCTTTTGTATACTTATTGTGATTTATGCTTCATAGACTAAATGTAATTTGTTATAATGTAAAAATAGGAAAATGTAGAGATTGTGTATGTGTGTTTCAAAAGAAATGTTGCTTGATGGTATGAAGGTGTCCAGGGCTTATAATTTTTTAAACTTGTTTACAGTGGTCAGCTGTATGTTATTATCCTGTCTGTACATCTTTTTCATCACATGCTTGATACACACTGTACAGATGTATATGCCAACGTTCTGATGTAATTTTAATATTTCTAAATTCTCTTCATGCCATTTTTGTACCCTCCCAAAGTAATAAGCCTGAAAATGTCAAATGGATTCACGTGAGTGTTATTATCTTTTATTTTCTGTACAAAAGCTCATTATAGGAAATATAAATAAAGCTGTCAACTTTAATTTGTCCTAGACTTTGTCTGCATTTTTCATATATATTTATGTATTCTTTGATCTACACAGGAGATTTTGACACTACATGTTGATTCATGTTCTCAAAAGGAATAAATCCAGAGGTATTAATTAACTCTTCAGCTCCAGTCCTCGAAATCTGATGGCGTGAATACACAAAATAAATAAGTTGATTTAGAAAGATAACATCACAAACATTTGGTAATTTTTTTTAATGATTCCTCAGTCAGATGATATCAAGATAATGTCACCCCCCTCTTCCAGTCTCCCATTGCCTAATCTATTGATGAATCAGATTTGGAGAAGCTTTGCAGGCTTGACTGCGCATCAGTGGACCATTGATTGAAGGTCTGTTGTGGCTGTAAAACTCCCTCTACCCAACCAGCAGCTGTCCAATTCATATGGGCACCTGAGGAAAGATAGTGGAGGAGAAGGTTGGCCTCCACCTTTTAAATCTGTGTCCTAGACAGGATGAGACACTGGCCACTGAGCTATGAGACTATCCAAAGTGTCAAACTGGCCAAACACACATTACAAAAACACACTTCTATAGCTTTATAGCCATCTTATAAAGTCAACTGATCCACAGACTTTTGGAACGGATAATTAGCAGCGAAAGTTTTTTGTTTGTTACAAATGCAGTTAACCTGCTCACACACTCAGTACTGTGACGGCCAGGAAATTCTCATGAATCCAGCGAAGTATTTTGTCACTGTCATATTGTTGATTTTGGCATCACCTGTGCTGCTTCAAGTGCAGAATTGTTCACAAGATTTAAAAAAATTCCTTCAGAGTATTAATATGAAATAAATTGAAAATGTGTATTTAAGCCATTAATTCTTTGCTGTGGGAAAAAGCAAAGAAATAAATTTCCTGCTAGAACTTTCAAGATTTAGCCTAAAAACAAATCTATAACAAATACACTGCTAAACATGTGTTTGAAGAGAATGCTCATGCAGTGACCAGAGAGAAACATGGACACCTGGCACGTGCGCAAGCACACACACACACTGTACAATACATAAAAAGACAAATACAATCATAGAGGCCACACTTGATCAAAGCTTTACAAATAGACACTGGGTGATGTGACTGTGAAGGGGAAACAAATCACTTGCAGTGATCACCGGGTCCTCGTAATGTGCGGCTTTACCTGTCTGACCCGCAGGTCCTTACCCAGGATGCACAGCACTATAAAGAGAGTCAAGGTAACGGCGTTGCCCCCTACAAACACCCCGTAGCCCCAGGA
>SRHC01003282.1:115506-151047 GCA_004794325.1 Pomacea maculata | reverse complement strand
ACCAACGGTCGTTAACTTTAACGTCGATGATTTAACCGACTTCCATGAATACAAGCCCTGGTGTCTAGGCTCTGTAATCCCGTGGTACAGTCCACTGTAGGCCTTTGGGTATTGTGGGCTCCATGCTAACCTTTAATATTTACTCCCCTCCCTTTCCAACAAATCTCTGTTTACATGTATGTTGTGTGTGCGTGCGCGCAAAGTGATACACAAGACCTAATTTACTGTACATCGCGATGATTTAGTGCTGTGCAGTACCCGACGTACCCGAACAGGGACTGAATCGCCACCTGCTGTTCCAAGGTGTTCCCTTTATACAGAGAAGTAGAAAACCACCTACGAGAACAGCCTACCCGGGTAACAGCGCAGTTCCAGCTTATTAACTACCTCCAGGGGAAAAAATATTATGTTCGTGCGTCGGATTTCCCTTGGAGTGCCTTTGATTGACATGTTGTGTGAACGGTTTGATCAAGTCCTTCTTAATCCAAGCCGCTCGTTTGGCTTAAAATCGTAGGGTCCAGGGTCGTCCCCCGTCATTGCGGCTGTCCCACCAGGTCCCCGGATATTCATGTGAAAAATGCGGGCAGGGTGAGCAGACAGTCAACAATACCTCACAGAATTGGGACATTGTTTTTTTTTCTTTGCATTTTCTATTTAATGTTGTGACTGACTACGATTCTGAATAATTTTCAGTTAGTCTACCTTTCGAAAACTGTAATCCAAAACTCCAGCACCCGCTAAAATGGTTCTAAATAAGTAAAATGTAATTAAGACGGTGGCTCGTGGAGTATATTTCAACAACACTGGTCATGGTCCTCCTCGCTCGCTCTTGTCCTGTTCTGTTGAGCTATGCAGCGATTGGTCAGAAAGTCACGTGCAACACTATGTTAAAAGTTTGGGAATTGTATTCACATGGGACATTCACATTTCTTCTCCAAATAGACTCGTACCTTCTTAACCAGAGACATGCTGACAAATATAATACTTTCACAGTTGTTTATAACGAAGAAATATTCCCAAACATGGTGACTGTGTGCGTCCTGTTTAGAAGACTCCTAATTGTTTGCTAATAATAGTAAGCAGGCATTTCACATTCTCTTCGTGGCATTACTAAAAGCGGATATTTGCATAGTATCCTGTGCGTATGTTTGTGGTGTATTTTATTGCTGTATTTACTCAAGTAGAAACTGTAAAGAAGAACTTAATTCTTAGCTGTTACATTAGGAAAATCCTTTTCCGCCATCCTGGATGCTATTGGATCAATCATCTCAAACAAAATTGATCAAAGCCCTTTAGGGACCCTCCGGTAAGCAGCCGATTCAGGTTCTATTCGTGGCATCCGGTTGGTGTAGAAAGAGAATCTAGAAATACAAACCCGGTATAATAAAGTATGTGACATGACATACAGCTTGTAAAGAACGATTGTTCTGTTTGACCACTTGTCCACAGATCGACAGAGCACCGAGAGCACAAACAAGCAATGTATTCAATTGTTTGTCGTGAGCTGCAGTTCTAGAATATACTTCCAGGAGTATTATTGGGGAGGAGAGGCGGTGCTAGGGGGCGACACGTGCCCCGAGTTTTGAACAGGCAGCGCTGAACGCCAAAGGAGAAAGAACGGAGAAGACCTGTTCTCCAGGCGAGAATTATAATTAGGGTTAGTAATTATAATTAGGGTTAGTAATTATAATTAGGGTTTGTGACAATACTCATTTAAATACAACATTGTTTATGCCTCTCCACCACAGACAGTGAGTAACGGTTGCAAAGTCTGTTGGCAGCAGTGACCCAACGTATTGGCGAGTGACGAGCTCGTTTGTCCCGATGAAGACAAGCAAACACGTGTCCAGTCAACATATTTGTTTATTCTGAAAGCAATTGCTGTTTTATGTTATAATTATATTTTCTGTTGCGTTGTTTTATTCAAAACAAAGAGAGTGTGTGGAGAAAGGAGAAAAGAGTTGTGATCAGGACAGAACTTGTTTCTGTGCCTTCTCTTATCGGAGGTACACTTCGGCGCCACACTTCAACCGAGAACGGAGACATCTGATTAATATTTCACACTGACAGTGCCCACCAAGAAAGAGTCGGGTAACCGGGTAGCTGGCAACTCTTTACTAGTAAAAAGGGCTTAGCACAGTCTTTGCCGGGAAGACTTTGGCGCCCCGCCAGACCGCGAACTGCTACCTTCAGAAAAGTGGACCGAGGGTAGAGAGCCCCGTGTAGTAGGTAGATGTCAAGTAGGTGTGTGCGTGCATGCGTGCGTGCGTGTCCCCGGGCCAGCATTGTACTTCATACGGTTCATTTACCGCTGTTTACTGCGCGTGAACAGGCGTAAATCAAGTAACAGGCAGCGAGCCAGAGTACACAGACCCAAAGATCGTGCACAGTCGTCGTCGTCGCAGTCGTCATCTACTTATCACCACTCCTTCTCTCGTTCACGTATCGCCAGACCCGATGTTTCTTAGAGAATGCTGCTTATGATAAATGCATAAATAGAAAGAAAGCACTCGTGTTTGTGTAATCATCTAGGTTGTTTTTGTTTATTTATTTTTGTTTTCGTAGTCACTAGTCCAAGATTTTCTCAAGCTCTTGGATTATTATTATTCCTGAGGCGGGCTGCTCTCGACTGTCGTCTAAGCCGGTCTTTGTTGTTGCGGGGCATTACACAGTTGTCCCGTTCATGTCTTTATTGCTCGTGTTCTACTTGCCCCAAGAGCGGCCCTAAGACAGAGCCTTCTTCGTTACTGTAGCTGTTGAAGGTGACGCGAGACCACTTCCGGTCACCTGCCAAGTGTTGTTCTCAATAATCTATATTCCGTCGATGGCTCGCAGACCTTTTTTTCAGTTAACTCCTATAACCAGGCTATTTACAGAACAACTTCCGGTTTTGCCATGTTTCAGCTTAACTTCTAGAACGAGGCTGGTGTGTACAAAGCTTCCGTTTTCATGCTTTAGGCTCGCCGAGACTAGCAGCGGAGAACTTCGCAAGACGCCGTGCTACCCGCGTTGTCGTGCAGTGCGTTAACGCACATCTTGTTCTCTCTCTCTCTCGTGTGTGTGTGTGCATGAGAGAGAGAAAGTTTCAAGAATTAGATTCGTCTTGTCTTCCTGTCACGGTGTGCAGATCGCCCGCAGTTCTACACGTTTATGAGCATTTCTGAATTGGATCATCTGCAGAAACACTCCAGACCGATGATTGATAATAATGAATGTGCTTGATGGCGAGGGGTGAAGGATGGGCCAGGTGCGTATTGGCTGTTCAAACCCCTCAATACAGGCGCGCGCGCGCGCATTCGTGTTGGCGCTGTCGGAAGTTGAGATTCCGTTCCGCTACTTGTCACACGGCTGGCCACACGTGACGAAAACGAATCGTTTGCTGCGCCCCCAGCGCCACCTTTTGTCTAGCCCTCGGCCACAAGAACGGGTAACTCGTGGAGGGCGTCTCCCACGTGCGGATGCGCGGTTTGTTTGCCCTGCGTGGGTGACGCATTCTCTTCAGACCGGAACAGGTTTATCGCCAGCAACATCAGCAGTTGATGCAAGGGAGCCGGGAGATACGATTCTTATCGATTCCTGATCGGTTTTTACAAATTAAAGAAGGCTGAACTTTTGAAAAAAAAAAAAGCATTATTTCTCAGGCTCAACTAAGAAGAATACGAGAGCAGAAGAAAAAAAATGTGATTACATGAGCGGAGTTTGCGGTTTAAGACCAAACTAGGACTCGGCCTGATGGAGGATGTGTAACGGAAATGTCGACAGGTCCAAGCTCTACACAGGCAGAGCGCGTGAGCTCTTATGAAAACTCTCTCTTTCTTTCCCCTCTCACTCCCTCCAACGAGTAACCATCCCAGAAATAATGTTTTAAAATTACCACTGGTTAATAAAGGGACATCACAAAGTGGAGGGGAATAAAGTGCATAGAGTTGTCGTCTCTTGTCAAACATTTAGCTGAGCTGCGCACTGTGAGGTCTCATGAGGGACAAGGGGGAGATAAAAGGAAAAGAAGCAGGAGAGGTGAGAGAGAGCGATGGTAGATGAGAAGGAGGAAGAAAAGAAGCAAAACTATTGTCATCATTTGTTTTGTCCTTAATTAGGGTAACCGTCCAGTTACATCCGGATATTGCTATCATCCCTTGGGCGTCTGGTATCCCAGAAAGCTTGGAGGTGCTAGGCGCGGTCAGACCTTTGAACTTCAAGTCGTTAACGTTGGGTGCGAACGACAGGGGCCAGGGTGGAGTAGCGAGGAACTTCGTCCCCTGCAACTCTTGCAGAGAGAGAACGCGCGACAACACGCACAGTGCTCGCCCCTCCCAGCGTAGTTATCTCCCTGCTAATGTCTCCATTGCAGATAAGGTGTGCAAGATGCAAGATGAAGCAGTTGGCCGATACTTCTGGTGATTCTTGCAACCACGAACTCAGCTCATGGATAATTCGATAACAGTTCGGGTAGTTTGGTCCACCCGATTGAGGCACTGCACGTGCATGCGAGTTTTGCGAGATCTAGTGATTAAACTTGTTAGTCTGTGGCTAGGGGTAGGGCAGGGCAGGGCACACGTGTTCTGGGGTAATGGACGGGTGTGTGGGGGATGACACATCCCTTGAAGCGACGGCTGCGGGGAGTGGCGCGTCTGGACAGATGCCACGCAGACGGAAACCTTCAGATGACGTCATCACGGCGCCGATGACTCACAGATGTTTGTAGCTGATGACGCATAATGAGTCATTAGTTACCATTGTCTCATGAAGTTGGAAAAGAGAGAAAAAAAAATGCACGCAGATATTTTTCCCACACGCACGTGTCGATGACGGGGTATGGGCACATGGTTCGGGATTTCCCTCTTTCTCTGAGAAAGAAAACAGAAGACAGGAAAATGAATAAAAAAAAATAGTTGATAAATTAGTTTAATAAACGAAATTGTGTGGGTTTAGATATCTACAGATGCTGACCAAACCTTGAACTTTCGTTCCATCCTGGCGGATTTACCTGCCATGTAAAAGATCAATTTACAAAGCAAGTTCGATATGCCTGACTCACTTTGTCTTCGTGTTTATGAGCACAACACGTGTCGGTGTGAGTCGGTCGTGAGTATCGATCACCATCGAGATGTATTTAGCACCGCCGGCCTACTCACCACTTCGCTTTTTATTTTCCATCGATCTCTCATCGATCCCCTGACTAACTGTTGTTGACTTTAAAATTTCTGCCATCCGTGCTTGTATCATTTCAAACTTAATATTCTATGTACACGAACCTCCTTAAAAAAATTTCCACCGAATTTTTCATGGATATGGAACAAGATGAAAGCTTCATCGCTGGGGAATCGTAGCAACTTGAGATAAAGCCTCGCATTCCACTAGCTTTTTGTGCGTTGTAATACGCGTTCGGCGTTGCAATGAAAAAATATCAATCAAAAACACTTTCAGCAAAGCAAAAACTATGAAAAAGAAGGTGATATCTGGTGCAAAATAGTTTCCATGCGCAGATACAACGGCGTTCTCCAAATTTGAGACGAGGGATAGGAGAGATAGGCTAACACGGAGACTAACTTGTTGCCATAATAACGTCTGATTGTTTGTTTAGTGTTATACAACGTTTGGCTTTTACTGATGTTTGGCATAATTACAACCAGGATGTTGTAGCATTTTGAAAAAAGTAGAAGTGGTTAACCAGAAGGTTCATTTCATTAACCTTTTTTTTACCTTCCTGTCTTCCATATTTTCATTCACCTTTCTCTTTCTTTCTCTCGTTGTTTCTCTCATGTGGTTTTATTGTGGGAAGGGGTGGAGAAGGTTTTGTTGGTCTGCTAAAAGTGTGTGTTTAGAATGTGTATGTTAATGAATAAATTAAATGAATTAATAAATGCACTCTGACATTATATATATATACGAACTCAGCTTCAGTAGTCGAAATGTGCTCAAGTACTTATACCTCAAGTCTTCAGGATGGACGAAGACATGTTCATCAAAACAGTCATCGATGTAGCTCTTCAAAAGTTATCGATTATCATTTTCGCCTTTGTAAGATGGCGAGAATCGTACCAGTAAATTAACTTTGAAAAGTAGCAAAGACAAATGTGGAGAAGAGAGTGCAATACTGAGCGAGTTGGAATTCACCATGTAAAACAAGAGCGACCGTACATCCGTGTTTCTCCATTCATCACTCAGGACAGTGTCCACAAACATTATCAGAGAGCAAACTGTCCTGCTCGTGGTTGGTCTACGCATGCGCGCCCGTTATCACGACGTCGTCAGCGAGCCTTGAAGCCTGGGAGTAGGGTTTCCTCCCGTGGTATGACACCATCACCTGCCTGTCACAGTTTTTCGCCAGGTCGCTTAAGGGACGTAACCGTAGGTTGTACTTCCGGTCATGAAACGCAAGCCGTGTAAAAGGACGCCGGGCTGGAAAGGCGAGCAATGAAAAGGTGGCAGGAAACCTGATCCACAAACAAGGTCTTTATGGGGTTCTGCGGTTGCCGTGCCTCAGGTGAGGCACTCAGGTAGAACACCAACTCTATCATAAGGTTTCGCAGTACTTGGCTGTTTATAAAGCTGATTATGTGGCAGCCAGTGTGTCTGTGTGGTGTGCATACAAAGTGTGGAGATTTGATAGTCGTTGTTTGTAGTCTTACGTATAATGCACACATCAACATTTTTTCCCTCATGTTTCTTCATCCATCTTCGCCTTTCTTTCTTGGGAACTCAAGCTTGTAATGTCTTTTTCCCTGGGTGTAATCGGGGTATATTCACGCATTTAAAAAATATTGCTGAACTGTTGGCAAAACGTTTCAATTTAACCCTATGAACTTCATTAGCTCCGACTTTATAATTTTGTATGTGTGTTGACCACATGCTCAGTGTATCACAGCTTTTATAGTCAACGGTCCGGCACAAATGACTGCTAGTAATTTTTTTTAAGTTTATTGGTCTACTGCTACATAAGTATTTTCTTGGCAAGATGTATCAACTGTGATGTATTCAACAAGCCGAGAAGTGGATGCATGACCATAAGAAATATCCGCAATGAGTTGACGTTGGTCTTGCAGCAACGACTTGAATGACGGTTACTGAGCACATATTTATCATCTTCTTCTTTAATAAATTACAGTTCGTTGTCATGGTGCTTATATAGACGTAGGCGCATGAAAAAAAAAGGGGGGATGGTGGAAGACACCAGTGTAATACAGAACTCTTGTATATATTTTCGCACAAAGAAACTTACAGACCTCAGTGTTTTTCTGAAACCGTTTTGTTTTGTGTTATGACCACTGAGTAGGGACTGGGAAGCTGCAAGTTGTCAAAGAGGGTCAGCACGTCAAAGAAGTCTCTGGCTCATGTTGTGACCCTTGCCCTTTTGACAGTGAAGAGATTTTTCTACTCGAAACAAACGAAATGGCATAGGAAGGAGCGGGCAGAGATTTGGAGGAGTATGAAGTGATAAGCAGGTGTTACAGAAGAAAATTATGTGCATACCTTGATTAATTAATTGTTCTACTCACGTTAACGCATCATCCTTAAATGTAGAACCATATAGGTCTGTTTGAATACAAACAGTATTGAGAGAGTAAGTGTATCTTGCTTACCGTTTGAAGCATTTAAACAAAACAAGATTAAAGGGAAGGTCAACAAAGATCACTGTAAAGGTGTTTATATTTATTCGACAAATTGTGATAAATTATAAAAGCCTGATTGACCGCATTTGACCCAGGCTGCTGTGAACACTCTTCTGCTGTTTAAAATGTCAAGTGTTCTGTGAATTCTGTGAAAGTGATCTTTGTTCTTTTATCGCTGTTGTGACAGAAAGCGTTCGTTTGTGTGAACACGAAAGGATAGATGGAAATGGACACAGATAAGAATATGTTTACATGCACAAAGGCTAAAGCAAATGAAGACTTTATGATACAAAGTACTCTTTGACACCCGCTAAATAGAGTAGTGTGCTCGTGACGTGTAATTACCTCCCCTGACGAGAGTTGCGGTTCATCATGTCCCCGGTGTCAAGGAAGCTAATTATGCAGCAGTTTGTTTCCAGGTAATCACAGGATGTCAGGTTTACAAAAAATGGTTCCTGTTCTGTACCCAGTGTGACTTCATCTGATTTTTTAAAGTGCTGCTAGCCACTCTAACTTGACTTTTTTTTTTTAAAAAAAAAACCATCTTTTACCTTCAATAAAGCCTACGTGCTGTTTAAATAACGATGTTTTAACTTTCATAAAAATCGTAATAAAAGTTATTGCAATTTTTTATTCTGTCTACTATGTTCAATTTGTTCATCAGTAGAAGGAGTTGCAGCTAAAAAGAAAGGCTGTGTCAGTGCGCTTATAAAAACAAAATATAAAAAATATAAATTAAAAATAAGCGTAGTATGCAGAGATAAGTAACAGCAAATATACAGACACAACAACGCACCATCAGAGTACAGGAGCAAGATCGAGGCAAATCGAGAAAGAAAAAAGTTTGAACACGTGGTCTGAAATTGTGTTTTGAACTTCTTGGCACACATGAACGCCACTGGCACTGAGGATGAAAACATGAGTGAGGAGAACAGTAGTATAGGAAGTTGATGAAACATGATGCCACAAAACACATTTCATCGTGAATATAGATCATGTCGCTGACTTGCACATATCCAACATCTGATCACTACAAAAAGTAGTCAGGAAGCATGGATGAAAGAATAAATGAAGATATAATGATTCGTAGATTAGGGTTCGACTCGAAGTAAAATGAAGACAGTCCCGTAAAGTTCAAAACTTCAGACAAGATGGCCAAGACGAGGGACGGGCAGCAGAGACCATTGACTACAGGCTGAGTTGTTTTCAGACTATAACTTGACAGGGTGAGCCGTGGTGTCTGCTCGCAACAGAAGGTTTGCTCTCATTACAGTTGCAGTCGGGCTGAGTTGACAGATCGGTTTCAGGTCTTTCGCCTTTCGCTAAAAGTGCGGAGATCGCTGGTTTTAGGCAAGCATTGTGAAGAACTAACTACTGGAAGAACCACTTATCTCTAGAACTGGCTCTTTCTCTAGTTCGTGCAGCCCAGAGAATAGCCGAGAATTGTCGAGTGTCTACCACAGGCTTCCCCCAGCCAGTGGCGGTAAAAGTGTCGTGCTGCGAGCATTGACAGCTTTGACAATGTTGCTGGAGAGCGAGGACAATCGCAGATCTCGGCCTACCCCGAGGGTGACGACAGTAAAGGGAGAGGACATGCAAGATCGCATCGTGGATTCTCTCTGTCGCCCTTTAACGTCCATACGGAGGAAAGACTGTCGCCATGATGTGTGTTGAATGTTGTCGTTGGTGGTTGAGCTGCGTGCAGATGGGCGTGCGCCAGTATCCAGGAGACCATCCACCATCTTCACTCTTTCGCTTCTGTCCTCCTCTCCTGGTGTCGTATGCACTCGCCCTCGATCTTTCTTTCTCAGTTGGTGTGTGAGGTTAAAAGTCATGTTTAGATGGCAGGCATGCTGTGATGTAATCTAAGTAGCTCTGGCTTAATGTGGTCCATATTGAATCGCAACTTCTAATGGATGTTGTAATTAATGTGATTATATTTGCCACTTCTCTCTCCATACAACTAATAAGCCGACTGTGTACATCTGAATGTCTGTCCCTACTTTCTTTGTCCTTGTGATCCACAGTAAGGTCAGTAAAGCCTATACTTAGCGACTGCGTGTGTATCAAACTTGTTTTTCTGCAAGTTTCCGGAGAAATCTTCTACAAAACTGCTGACTTATTGCTGCTATTGTGCTTTCAACATGCACGGATCGAATCATTCGGACGTTGAGATAAAGATAAGCTTAAACGGACTCAAGAGTTAAAGGAACCGATGAAAGCAGAAATGTGTACAAGGTATATTCAGTCCTCTTGGGAACCTAAGGATGTCCATCATTGTTATTGTATATGGTAAAATTCTGTATTTGAAGATGGTATGTACATTTCTTGTCTATACGTAGTATTTCTATCGTATAACAGAACAGGACTGGCGATGATTGAAGTCGTCGAAGACACAAAAGTGACTTGAAACATCGCTCCCATTTTAAAACAGAATTTTCGACATTATTAAGATCGGCGCAGAAGGGACTTCTGGTCGTTAATACATCATCGGGGGTATACTTGTCAGGTGACATGCAGCTGCTGTCATCAAAATTCAGTTAGTACGCTTACAGTAGCTTACAAAATGCCTTGCAATTAAAAAAAAAGACCTTGAGAGAACACAGATAATCTGACAAATAAAGGATGACTACTATTTCAAACGATGACTGTTGACAGTTTTTATCTACTGCCTTAAAGGACAAGTGGGTACTTGGTACCAGGGTTTTTGTAATGAAGAAGCCCAGATGCTATTATAGTTTTCATGAAGTGCTGTTGGAATGGTTTTACTTGTTGCTTTAGAGAAGGAGAGAGAGAGAGGGGGGATAAAAAAGAAACAGAAGGAATCCTGTTGTATACCTTACTCCAATACAATCACAATCAATATAGCAGATTTAGAGATTTATTACTATTTATTGTTATTTATGACTGATGGAAAGAGTTATACAAAGATGACAAATTGGATTGGTAGAGATGTAGGTGTGTAAGGTATACACACACACGTTTCAAGTCGACAAGCTCTCTTATTTTCACACACACATACGAACGAAATAGAAAAAATAAAGACTCGCAGTCACCCTCGCAGTGCAACATGCATCACGAGAAGCAGCGAGAATTGTGCCAGCCTGTCATTAATTTTGGCTTGCCGGGGGTAGTGGAGGGGCAGGCAGATGCCCACGTCCCTGCCCTACCCGCTGTACTTATATAGCGTGGGAACAGCGAACAAAACCCTTTCCGTTGTCCTCCTCAATGCAGTCGTCTCACGACCGTCGCGATCCAAGAAACCTATAAATGCCTCGTTCGCGCCTCCGATTACTGTCTAGGGTTATCTCCCATGTCACTGCCATTGTCATCATATACCGAGTGCGATCGCGGCGCTGTTGCGATGGTTGCTAATTGTGTTATAGGCACACAGGGCGAACGACTTTCACGCCATCGCAGTCAATGTTGATGCTGTTTAAAGTGGCAAAAAAGGAAACGGAAACGACCCTGGAAAAAAACTTCAGTCTTAGTCTCATAAACTTGTCTCCCTTTCGGTCTCTCTCGCAGTATTGGGCATCAAAAGGGTTTTTTTTTTTTTTCTTTTTTCGAACTCCCACCCACCATTCACCACAGTGTCCTCGCATCCAGTACTGTTTGTGCATCTTCCCCCTGATTCCCCTTCACACATAGACATGTTTCGCTCATGGACTCACGCATATTGTTGTCTTCTCCTACAGGTGTTGCCTTCTCCACTCGTCGACCCTCATTGCCTTCTCCTCTGTTTCCAGCTAACTATTCGTGGTTAACCACCTGAACACAAATTGGTTTACACTGTGTCCCATTGCGATTTCTTGAGTTTCGGTCACGTGCTTTGACAACTTTATTTCACTAAGCGGGTTTTTCTAAATCGGGGAATTGGGGGTGAGAAGGGGGTGGGCATGAGAGCAATAAATGGTTCACTGGTGTAAAAACTAACTTCATGTTCTTGTCTCTCTGATTTGCAGATGTGCAGGTGGGGTGCAGAGAACTGAGAGCCAAACGTTTCATCTCGGATGGCTTCTGCACGTCCATCAAGCCCATCCGCGAGGTGGTGTGTGCCGGTAACTGCCTGCCCATCCGGGACTTGCCGTGGTACGCCGAGTTCGTCAAGGTGTGGGCCAAGTCCAAAGTGCGTGAATGGCAGTGCGAGGAGGACATGGTGCAGCGCCAGTGGGTTCACCTGCTGTGCCGCAACGGCCAGTACCGCAAGTACCGCATCAAGGTGGTCAAGTCGTGCAAGTGCAAAAAGACTCACCCCAGTCACAACAGGACGGACCGGCCGGGCGGCAAGAAAGGTCAGGGCAAGGGTCAACGGAAGACAAAGAACAAGAACGAACGGCGCGAGAGGCGACGACAGGCTGAGGACAGCGCCACCACGAACAAGGACGACGAAGAGGAGGAGACACCCGTGGAGCAGAAAGGAAGAAGAAAGGGGCAAGAATCACAGCAGGGGCCTCGGACTGTGGCCGGCGACGGGAGGGTGACGAACGCTGAGGGCGCAGAAGCGTCCAGGGGTCAGGACCAACCCTCGGGGGCTTCCCGAGGTCGCAGGCAAAACCCCGATGATGCAGCGTTTCATTCCTGGCGTTGAGCAGCTCCAACTGCAGCAGCAGAGCTTTGCAAAAGTCCGGCTGCACTGGACGCCTTTGTCCTGGCTGCAAGGGAAATGGGTAAAGGCCAAGTGTGAAGGAAGTGGACTTAATGGACGCAGGGCATGCGCATTGCTGTGCCAACGCCTATCGGAAGCGTAGACGCTGGGTTCTGTGGACTCATCGTGGGGTTCTTTCCCTTTGCAGCTCACGCCTTTTCATCTGTGGAGATGTCTAGGAAGTTCTTCAGTTTTCTGACCTGTGGAATGAGCTTATTCTGCAAGACATACGTTGACCAGTGAAGAACTGGTCTGGCATCTTTTGATGTGAAACAGGGACCGATGAATGCAGAAAAACCCGAAAGGGAAGAGTGTTGGTAGGATGAGACGAACTTTCACACTACCAAACCAGATGAGAGAAAAGAAACACTGTCAGCTGTGTTAGGGGTGTGGAAGAATATCCGTGTGGGCTAGGCAGGGTTTCTGCTTAAGAGAACAGTAACGAGTGAAGGTGTAGCGAGGGTTGTTCATCGGTGCTTTCCGGAGCTTTGTGGCGTGGAGCACAGTACTGTTACAAGGGTTGGGATGTTGGGCAGTATCCTTTGCTGTGAATATTCGGCATATATGTAAGTTCTGCTGTGTTGTGTCCAATATGCACTTTCTTCTGTAAAAGCTAGAACGTGTAGAAAGCGGGTGAGCGAGACAAAGATGAGCAAAAAACAACAATCTATCATCTAGCTGTATTCCATCTAGCTGTAATATTTCTGCACATTCCTGTTTGTGTTTATTTTTGAAGTTTACCATACCATATGAAATACGATAATCAACATCAGGACTTAAAACGTTGAAGAAAGGCGAGGTAGAAAAGAAAAGCACCTACGATGAGGAGCATTCACTCTCTCCATTAACATCGATCATTCTCGAAGATAAGCGATTCTGCACAGGGAAGTCCTTGGAGTATGCGCAAGATTTGAAGACGCTTTACCCCCTCGTCTGATATAACCTCCATTCGAGATTTTCATCATGTTCTCCTGCAGTTACAAAATGGCCATCAGTGCAACATTTGTGAACATTGCAGACTTAGGACAACATTTCCAGAGGCGCCATCGGGCTACAAGTAAACTTTCTCTTCAAGACTGTGACGGAGAAAATGCAAGTTCATCTGAAACACTTGGACTTGGTCTCAACTACAAAACAGACTTTTTTCCTGATGCCAAGTGTGAGCGCCCTTTATTGGAATGTGTAGATAAGTGCGGAAATCTGATACCGCAGACTGGAAAACGAATCGGAAGTTGTTTCCCCGTATTGCAAGGCATTCTTCAAGGTAGTCGTTTGAAAGAAAAGCATTATGCATTTGGTACATGTGCCACTAAATCTGGCAAGCATTAGTAAAGGCAGAGTTACATCTTTGATGTTAAAATATCCACTACCAAATAGAAGCTGTACATTTTGCACGTTTTGCTTTCGCTTACCAAGTGATTTAGAACACGAACAAAGAAACTAAATGGCATTGAAGGAAATGGTAGGTCAGCTGTACGAAGCCAAGCCAAAACTACTTCGTCGCGCATGGGGTTTTTGATTACGGGTTTGTGTAGCGAGAACGAGAGGTCGCGAGAGAGCACGAGAGGTCGCGAGAATGACGTCTACGTCTAAGTAGGTCAGGCCATATGTAGGTCACACAATGGATACGAAAAGCGGAGAGACGAGGTGGTCAGTGAACTGTTGACTGGAGAATGATTGTCCATTTATCGATGTTTCCCGAAGCTTCAGAACCTGGCAGTGTGGTTTTAATCAATCATCAGGTAGCCGTACAGCGAAACAAATCCCACGAAAACGTCTTTCGTTGCTGTTGAAGCAGATACCGCACAGTCGCCTCCCTTGAACCCACGGTCGTCTACCAGAGAGCGTCAGGCCCATCCCCATCCATGTTAATAGAGATCACTGGAGGAAGTCGATTTCGAGTGATGATTTCTGTAAAACTTCTCGCCGATGTCGGTCAGATAGTCGTGAAAAGACACCCTCGATCTTGCGGGTAGAAGAATCGACGTCTGAAGCTGGAAAAGACTGGCGCAGACAAGGCAAGACTAAAGCTGAATCCTGAGAAAGTGCTGCTAGGTATGGTTGACACTTTCGGTGGAGAACTTCCATTTCTGTTCGTCAAGACCTAAACATGAAGCGAGTGAGGACGTCTTTGCACCCCGGGGTTTCGCTAAAAGGTTTCGACTGCCAACCTCGATCGAAAAGCGCCGTCTAACCGATACCTCCCTATTGTACACAGGATGTTTAAGCGGAAGAGAAGACAAACAGGGGTAAGAATGCAAGTCTTAGTTTTACTCCCGAGGAGTGCACAAGACATTTGAAATTACTTCTCGACAAAGCTTCGACGTGCTTAGTCTTCTCAAGTACGCAAACCTAGGGATCGTCGTCCTACGTAGCTTTTGTCCCTTTCTCTCACAAGACCACACACCACTGCCGTCATATGAAGCGAAGGAGGAAAACAGAAGAGAGAAAAAAAAAGTTATAATGCCTATCGACCACAGGTTGTTTACCTGAAATAAGAGGCCTTGCTGTAAGGACTCTGTTCTGCAAGCCCCCTTTTCTTCGACAAGCATTTCGACACCTGTTCCCCTTGGCCCCTTCCCCAGCCCCTCGTGTTACCTCAGCGGATGGAAACCGCTGGAGAGTGAGAGTGCAGACATGTAAGATGCTGTTCTCGAATCAAGTGTACTTCGCAGCTTTTGCCGAGCTACTGTACATTAGCTTTACACGGCGTGGCTGTACTGTAAACAACTTTTGTCACATACTCGTCTCCTGCTACGCACTGTACGTAGCTGTCACGAGCGCCGTGGGAGGACTCCCGCGTGACCCAAGTCACGTGCTTCGAGCAGTGCAAGTGCCCGCTGTTGCTGCTGTTAAAAAAAATGATGTGCCAGTAAATGCCTGTATACGCACGATGTTGTCTTTCCTTACTAGGCTTTTCTGTCCTCATCCCCATTTCATTTTGCGCCATCGTCATGAACTTTGTTCATTCATTCCTACATTCTTGCTTTTAGAGGATCTTGTACCTTTCTTCCTCCTGGGAAGTTTTGTTCCAATGCCAGTAAGAGCGCCCCACCTTCATTCAAGTGAGCTATTGTCTCGGCTGTGCTCCTCCCGTGAATGCAACGACTGTAATGGGACTGTAATACAATCCTGTCATTACACGGAGTGCCCAGAGTACAAAACTGTGCCAACGAACTGTCGTAGCTCTGTTGCAAAAATCCTGGTGTGGACCTCTCACAGACTGTGCACTTCAATGGGTTGGGCATTGTGCTAGATCTCTGAGAAAGCACCATAATTAGTTCCTACACTTGCAGTTGTGTGGCATGAAACAAGGGGAACGTTTCAGACGATGTAAATGTGTCCTGTAACATAAAAGGAATAGAAAACTACTTGTAGACGTCGACATAGTACGTATTCTGCCATTGTGATCTTCAGTGTTGTGGCCTCATCCTTTGATTTTGTTGTTGCTTATGCATGCATAGGTTCGTTTACTTGCAGGACCAGAAGGAAGCTACATGAAATTGTTCCACAATAAACATTCCTACTAAACATATCGCAAAAAGACTCTTTGGCAAATTTTACCCCCAAGAAACCATTCCTCGTTGTGATTCGCCTTTTCTGATGGACCATCAGCAGTTTGAAAGGAACTGAGATTTCACATAGTTCTTCACCCCAAACAAGTATGTTTATTCTACGCCAAGGGGTGTGCATTTCCAATATTTGTTTTTCCTCAAGATGTATGTAGTTTATAACCCAATCATACCCTGCTGCATGCGTTTGTTCTGTAAAATAAATTGGTATGCCTCGGCCACAAACCCTCGCTGCAGTGACTATATAGATTGTGAATATCTGTTGTCGTGTCTGTTCCGCGCATAGTAGTGGCTTTACCTGTGTGTTCTCATTGTGCTCTATACATCGGCGACATATCCACAACGAGTTAATACCAATAATAGCAATGATAAAGATAATACAACTGTACTGTTAGCATACGTCTAAGCTTTACATGTTCATCATCTGTTAACATTCACCTTCCCTCCAACCCAACTCTAAGCCATCCCACCCCCATCCAAACAAATTAATATTAATAATGTTCTGATAACATTTCTCTTGCGAAAATAAATAGACCATTCAAGGTCGCTCATACAGTCATTTTAACTTGTGTTCTTTTTGTTTTCATGGAGTTGTGGGTTGTTTTTTATTTTTATTTATTTTATTTATTTTTTTATTTTTTACATCTGGTGAAAGGAGCGTTGAGAAGACAGTCACACAGACGTGACTGAGCGCAAGTGAACATACTCGGGTAGCTACCCACGGCCGGCACCTATTATCAGTCATTATCTTGTCATCGCTAGCTGGCTTTTGTTTTGGCAGTGTATGTGCGCACGGCCCGCACAACCAGCGAGCACGTGATCCCCGTGTTCCGGCGATGCAATGATGGGAGTGCTGGGAGAACGAGGCTGGGTCATCGTTGTCTGAACAAAGTGAGATTACTACTGGGACGGGCTGAAATCTCCTAGCAAACGAGATTAAAGGCGCACCCAGTTATATCTTCCCGATGACACACAGTATTATTTTTTAACCCCAACAAGATGATATTTTATCAAAGAGTCATGATGTCGAAACCCTTCGCATCTGTGTAGACACTGGGCTTGATTTCCGTGCCTGAAGACTAAGGTTCGAAGCTTGCTTTACTCGGTGATTCTACCAAACAGTAAACGGGTAGCTAAGGAAGTTAAAGACAATGGAAGGAGAGGGTGGGTCCAGTATTTTTTACAACCTAAACTTACAAACCCCTGAGGCAGATGATAAACCTCACTTTTTTTTTAAAGATTTATACTAATTCATAACTCACCGCGGGCGCTTAGACATAAGAGAAAGTGGTTTTCACCTGAAACCCATTTCGAACAAACTGTAGTGAGTTATGTGCCCAAAGGAATCTTTTCAACTACAAACTGGCGAAAATAACGGTTCGGCACCTGTTTTTCGTACAGCACTTGATATCAACGACCCTAGGGAGACCGCAGGTCAGGTGAGTCTTAACTTGCACCTAGAGGGAGGAACCGGCTCAGATCGAGGCAACCGCTCTCGGCTGAATCCACGTTCGTGAAGTATAGGACATCGTGAGGGAAATGCAAAAACCGCTAACCAGGTCGACCAAGCGCAGTGTCCCTCGCATCCGATTGGCTGGTCGAGAGCGAGGCTGCGAATCCAGGTCAGGAAGATGAAAGCCACGTGAACACTTCACAGATACGCTGCTGGTCCGTAGCACAGCAAGGCACGAGAGGGTCTTAAAAGTCTGATCTTGTGGGGACAACAGAGAGCCGTGATCGTCCTGCTTGAGGGAATACATTTGCTGGGTGGACGACAGAGTTTAGAAACAGGTGAAAGGGTGAGACAACACGAAAAAAAAAAAAAGACTTTCTTTCCTGCTTGCGAAGCTGTGATCTCTACTCCTACTGAGCGACCTGATGCATGTTGGTCACATACCTCGGTCATATTAATCCGATCTGTTTTGTTCGCCATTCCTAATATAGGCTGAAGTGTGCTTGCGATAGCTTTTTTTTTTTTTCTTAAACCATCCTTAGCCATTTGGTCAACTATTCAACCAGCCAGGGGAATCTTAGTTGTATGAATTTAGCAGCATTGGGTTTGGCAGTTACGTATGTTTAGTGACAAGGTGTTAGTAAGTTCACGAAACAGTATATGTCAGTCCTGCGTGTACTGAAATTTCACACCCACTTCACCTTTTTCAGAAACAGTTTGTCAAAATGTTTATAAAAATCCGTTTAAAGCAGCCTTGAACTATGCATCACCACGTGCTAATATTTAAATGAAATAACAAAGTCGACAATATAAGATACAAATAATGTGCAAACTTGTAATACATTGAAAAGGATGTCCTTAGTCTGCAATATTTTCAAAATGATATTCATTAAGTGCGTCGCAAAATGACCGTCCAGCTTACACATTAAAGATTTATCTCCTTTTTCTACATTTTGAAGAATGACCTCGAAACTTGGAGCTCTATGCTAAATGACTTGGTTATAGCTCTGACTTAATGGGACACCGTCACGTGTGCAGTCACGTGCTTCATGCTGTAACTCTTGTAGTTGCTGTAACACTAGCATGCACATATAAAATACATACTTAGACAAAGATTCATGGTGACATTGGGTAGTCTACTACTGTCCAGTGCATTCTCGCATCATACGTGAGTCAATTTTGTTAGCGGTATCGTGTCCACGCACGTTTAACTTTCGAACAATCCACTTGAAATGTTTATTTTTTTTACAAGCTAAATTATATCCCATTGAAAGCAAGGTTTTCATCTGAAGTTCTACCATGCCTGTGAGAAGAAGGAATTTTCAAACGAGACTTACAAGACATCCAAACATAAAGAAACGCAACAACTCGTAACAAAAAAAAGCGACGGTTTTAGGTCCTAAAAAAGGTCATCCTAAACTTCGACAGTTTTGTTCATGGTTTTTGATGGAGGAGATTTGTATGTTTACTAAACTGTTATCTGGATGAGAACAAACAAATGGCTTCCAGAACAAAGTTCGCGCTGCTGTCAGACTATTTTTTTCGCTCAGATGTCACACCAGGCCTCAGGCGCGGAAGTGTGGACGTCCTCGCTGATAACAATAGGCAAGAGGGCGAGCAACTCCTTTTTGCCAAGACAAACTAACCTCCCCTTCTTGCCGGCTAGGAGACCAGCCCGGAGTCCAGCCATGTGCCGGTCGGCGTCGACAGATTCCTGCAACTCCTAGGAGAAAGGGGTGGATTGTGAAGTGTGCTATGTTGATCACACGGTGTGTCATACAGGCCATCCCTTTTCTCTGTGGATTGCGAATAACAAAGAGCTGGTTGTGCTTAAAGGGATTACTAGGTGCATAGTGTAGCTTACATTGTGTCGTGAAGGGAAATCAATTCCAAAAAAAAGAGAGAGCTTATCGGTTTTTAGTATATCTACCTCTCATGCATGCACGCACGCGCGCGCATACACACAAGAGCTCTGATGATCTCATTGGAAAAGACATTCCACTTGAACAGGATCAAGCTGTATACAGACTTCATAAGCCTGTCGCTGCTAATAACCGGGACATCGAGGACAGATTAGGAAAGAAAATAAAGGTTTTATATAGATATACATTCATCTCTCTGTCAACTGTGTACTAGTGCAGTGAACTAAAAGCACCAGGAGACGACCTGTTCAAGAGGACAAAAGTTCACCGCGCACACATACACAAAATTCGACGAACCTCTGACGTTA
Organism: Pomacea maculata; assembly: GCA_004794325.1. NCBI lineage: Eukaryota > Metazoa > Mollusca > Gastropoda > Architaenioglossa > Ampullariidae > Pomacea > Pomacea maculata. The sequence continues at coordinate 131,531 of SRHC01003282.1, read as the reverse complement.
TTATCAAAACGAGGCTCGCACCTGCAGTAAGCTCATCACCTCCTAGTTTGCGTATTTTTTCTGTTTTTGTGACTCATTATCATATAAACGAAAACTCGCTCGCAGGAGACAAGAGGTTAAAGAACAATGTAGAAGCAGAATAAGAGGAAAGTGAGGGATACGAACTGTCAATACTGGTCTTGTTACTAAATATAGTGTCTTGGCTGTGAAAAGTTGCAGTTAGACTCTAGACGCCCTATTTTCAAGGAATGCAGCACGTTTTACAAACATGGTTTGTATGATATGTATCAGTCTGTAGGCCCGTGACACTCACTGTGCGTATGATCCTCTCGAGTGTCGGTTAAACTTCGCTATGAATGACGATCGTATTTTTCCACTCCCACGCAAACAGCACCGAACGACACGAGAAACTGCGAGATTTCACGACTGGTGATGATGCGCGGGGCTGTTTTTCGCCCCTGGTAGACGACAGGACGTGTGTCGCTCTTTAAACAGAGGGTTGGGGTTACAGAAAGTCCTGTTAGTCTCGTACGTTGACTCTCAGACACGCACGTGCGCGCGCGCACACACATACAGACACACCCTCCGAGTCATTCGGACTAATCTCCTTACTTTTCTTATTAGCTCCTTGATTTTAATATCGTTTCAGCAAGAAAAGTTTCTGGGTGCTAGACGATTTCTGAGTGCAAGGGTACTGGGTGGATTTTGACGGAGACTAGTCTCAGCATCTAAAGAAACGTATACAGCTCGGAGTCTGGAGGAGAAACCAGGTGATTCTCTTGGAAAAACCTGCATCAAGCGCCTTTAAACGGGGTTAATCTCTAACAACTAACGAAGTAACCGTTATTTTTATCTTAGAAATAACAATTTTAACCATGATAATAATAATAAGAAGGATGCTTCCTTAGCGTGGGTTCCCAGAATTTGGCCAGGCTCTTCATGTCTACATCACTAAGCTAATACAACGAAATTAATAGGTGAACAGTTTTTCTATAGTACTCTCTTTCACAACACAAGCGCGAAAAGCTTGGTTCATCTTCAAATCTCGGTTGGGGTTTATTTACATCGTGGATGTCATCATCACATCGCTGTCACCTATTCCTACACTCAAACTGTCACACTCGCTTCCCAAAGAAAAAACAGCTTGACACAGAAACTCTATGAGGTGGCTTTCTTCTTATGTTGCGACCGACTTCTTCTCCTGACGACACCTGTGTGGGATGCAAATGCAGGTGAGTAAGAGCAAGCAGTGAGGTGCAACTGTTGTGAGAAGATACTGGTTTGTTTCTCTACCACCTTCCGCTTTTTCATTATTCTATCCGGGTGAAGAATTTTCCAACAGTCGACAAACACCGGTCGCGTGCTTCCGCTCACGCATGTCACTAGGAAGCACGTGCTTGGCAGTGAATAATTTGTGCGCGACAAACATGTTCCGAAAGATAAGGCACAACAAACACGTGTCGATATTTCTTGCGCACGATACACGCACATAATTCGATATTTTTTGCTCACGATAAACATGCTTCCGCCTTGGATGTGGGCTTGTTTTGGGGTGGAACGCCTACTTTTTTTGTCCTCAGGTTCTGCTCTTTAGACCTAGTGCAGTTTGTGGTTTGCCACCAAGCTAATTACACCTGAAGAAAAGGTGAGAGATAAAGAGAGAGAGCGAGTGCCTGCAGCGATATACCTCGTGATCAGCTGATGCAACATCGTTTGTTTGTATCGTAAGAGATGCCCCGGTCACATAGGGCGCAGACATCATTAGAGGCTGTGACCAAGTTGCCACAAAGCTCTAACCTAGCAATTATGTCAATATGTTTGCTAACGTGAATCATAGCGCCAAGTCTCAGCCGGACGTACGGCGGACCCCGGGTCGGCGCAGGATTTGAAGTGTTGAAGTGTCAGCCCAGGTAAGCGTGAGTCATCAGACGACATTAAGTACGCGAACAGGTGCACGTCGCTTGGCCCGAGCCACGGGGCAGGTGCGTGAGCCGACACACTGGCAGTGGGCAGGTGGCGCAAGCCAAGAGGTGGAAGCGGAAAAGGAACGCCACCTTCCTGGGGTTGTCCGTATCGGGGTTCAAAAGCCTCCTGGGTTATCCCCCATGGTCTACCCGGCAAGTGCATTCATTATTTTATTGACTAGACTTTCGATGTTGCGACCGACTTCTCAATATTGGATGAGAAAACTGAAGCAATAATAACAATAAAATATTTTACATATTATACACTTTTTTGGTATTCCTGTTTATACAACACAGTACAAGCTTCTGTTGGACATACGGGTATTCTTAACACATTGGGCTTTGCTGGAAAAATGTTTGCATGGCTATCACATAAATGATTTCAAACATGTTTGATATTGTTTCTGTTTCAGAAGGGCTTTAAAGGGCCTGACGGTTAGTGAAAATTGGTCTTTCTTCACACAAACGCCAACCCACTAGTGAGAACATTCCTGAGTCAACACCTACGTCCACCTTGCAAGCAACTGTCACGCTGTCATCCTCCAATACGACCAAAACATCTGTTTGCATTTCATCTCATTCTGCTCTCCATTTTATGGGATTTCATAGCTGGATGTGGCTGTAGTCGCTCAGCTGTCTTGTCTGCTGTAAGCAAGATGCTTCTGACCTGCCATTACTCCGATTGCCAGTCAGGTCAGAAAGGTCACACTCGTCGCCGCTCACATTCTTTCCGATGTTTTTATGGTCGAGTTGGCGGCGGACGCAGGGCTACGAACCTTCGTACAACAGCCAGGCTGACGCCACGCGAGAGACAAGGTATGCAACGAGAACGGGAGGGACTCTGACTGGCAGACGACCACATCGACGTGGAGGTAGATGATTGATCAGCATTTCCCACACAGAGATCTGAATATCTCCACTCAAAACGGAATGGACGGATAAGAGAAGTGTCGTATCTCTGGGGTAAAAATCGCCATGGAGACACTCACCTGAGGATGCAGAAAGGCACAGAAAAAGCTAGGAAATGTTTGTCTCCTCCCCTCCCCCCAAAATCCCTGGTCTCAGCAATAAGGAAGAACATCCCCGAACACGGACAACAACGAAAAGACTCTTAACAAGTGTTATTCGGCAAGACAATAGTTTTTTTGTTTCGGATAGACACTCTTAAACAGATACGATGGCTACTTTCGGTCTTTTGGTGCTGTTCTTTCATATTTCTGTGTGTCTGCTGTCTTGTGTGTCTTGATACTATGTCTGAACCTGAAGCAGTGGGAGTTCTTTCAGATCTTGGAACGATAATAAATTTACTTCAATTATTTAAAAACAATTTGCACTAGGAAGGGCTTTTATCCCTCCCCCCCACACACACACACGTTTTTCTCTTTTTTCCCCCCATTTTGTGTTCATAGAAGCTCTTGTATGTACTGGTAGAAATATGTATTATGAACCTTTATTCTGAATGTGAACAAATTATCGTGATAATTGGCTGCACAAAAATTAGAATGTCATTTGACTGTGATTTTTGTGTGTGTGTCCATCCCCGAGCTTCACACACAGAATTTAAAAAAAATATATTCATAAACCTGTCGCATCTCGTATGTTTGTTTCGTCTGTTGATTTTACCACAACAATGGGGACAAGAGAACAGGTTTCTCCTCCCATCCAACTCTCCCTTATCCACTCTCCCCTCTCTCGATGACAAGTGAGTGCACTGTTTTATTTGCACTGAACATCGTTGTGAAATTCCACTGTGTGAATGACACGGGGTGATTCATCCTGGCGCCGCTTGTCTTCTGTTGTTGATTATTGTTTTTATTCTTCCCGCCAAAGACAACCACTTCTCAGCTCTTACTCTTGAATACAATGAGGGTCCTTAAAATCATTCATTTAAAACTACATAATGCTTTGGCCAAACGCCTTTAGTATTTCCTTGTCTGTACAAAGTTTTAATCTTCTTTCGGATGAGTACATCACGCGCACGTCACACTCCTTCATCTCTTCATCACGTCACTCATGCTCATCTCTAAGACGAACACTCTACCCTTGGATAAACCTATCAGACGGGCTGATCTCAGAGGTAACAGGTCATATGAACTTATCTCTTGGATGAGTACGTCACACACTAATCTCGTGGATGAATATGTCACGCGCGCTGGTTTATGGGGCGACTGCGTCACGCGCACTAATGAGGGATGTGTCACACGTGATAGTTTCTGGGGTCACACGTGGTGGTCTTCGGGGTGAAAACATCACTTTCATGGGGGTTTTTTTCCCGATTAACACGTGACACGTTACTCGTCTGTGTGCCTGTGCACTGTAATACCATTCTAAGCACTGAGTCGTTGTTGTTGTTGTTGTTGTTGTTGTTGTTGTTGTTGTTGTTGTTGTAATTCAAACTACCTGTAAACAACTTTGACCGACCTTATTTTTCCTCGATGTTTGAAGAAAAAAAAAAGTATGTTATGTTTTGCAACTCACCAGTCTGTGTCAGACCGCACCTGTCCTCAGGTAATTATACTGCGCTAGGGAGGCAAGCACACCTGGGCGCGACTTCAGCGGAAGCACCTGTTTCAGGTACTGAAAGTCATCATTGCAACAGGCAGCGTCATCGACAATAGAACGAAGCCTGTGTCAATGACACCTGATCCATGACAAGAGTGCGTTTAACCTGAATAAGAGAGGGGTCAAAGCCAGGTCTTTCAATGGAGGAAAAAAAAACTTTCTTCGAGCTGCGTGCCCTTTAGATGGGGACGTTGGTTATGCAAGAGAGCTTCAGCTAACAGATGGGCCTCGGAGGGGGAAAGGGGAATCGTTAGTTCACGTTTTCGGAAACTGTAGCCACGCTTGAGATAAGTCTCTTGCTTGCTGTTTTACCTGGCCAAGATTTCGGAGGTAGCTCTTGAGAGAAGGAGTAATTTAACACTGTTCACCTACCCGCTGTCAGCCACAAAGGATGCTGCTGTATCCGGGTTGCCAGTAAGGGAGGGACAAAGCGTCCCCTGTCTGCCAGCGAAGTGTCAGCAACGTGAACCGCTTCGGCAAGAACACCCTCCCCATCCCCTTCACCTCAAATAATTTTTTTTTTCCCGGGGTTGGTTAGAGGGGTGAGGAAAGATTAGTCTCCCTTGAAAGCTCCTCGTATCCCTGTCGTGTGATTGTTATTTTCTACCAGGGGTTGTTATAGGGGTCTTCTCGGGAGGAGCAGCAAAGCACGTGAACATTACAGTCCCTGCCCTCAATTTTCCCCTTCTCTCCCTCTTCTTTCACTTTCCTACCCCCCACTCACCTCTCTCTTCTTCATCACATGTTTCCTGTCCATTGGAGGAGATCCACAAGTACTGCGCTGTAGCCTTGAGGATAGGAAGCTCGATTTCGTATCAGAAGGTCGCACCACCCAGGTTCGCTCGGGCGTAGTGAGGAAAAAATAAAAAAACAACCCAACCCTCCCATTGCCAAACCGCGGGGAACAATAATTAAAAAAATGTACATTTGTATAGAATTATACGACAACTGTGTGGTCATGCTCCGAGTGCTGACCCATGAACATTAAGGTTATAAGCAACATAAAAACTTTTCAACAACAACACCACAAATAAAATAATTAAGGCAACGAAAACTTCACCCTAGAATGAACTCGTGGCCCAGATCTCTAGATGTTTTGTGAATAAATGTATCTTAAGTGCACGTTTGAACGACTTTATCGTCTGCTTGTGGCGAATTATACTAGAGAGGGAGTTCCACAAAGCTGTTTCTGAATGGGTGGACACGCTGACAACAGATGTTTTTGTCTTGATTACCCGATTTATCAGGGAAGGTCAAAGGTGACTGAAGGAAAAGGCTTGTCTCCCCATTCCAACGGCGAACTACTGATATAGTTTGCTTGTCCATGAAGTTGTATACTGATGTACAGTATTATTATTATCTATTATTATTGCTATCCCCAGCTTCCTGCTGCTGTTACTGCTGCTATTAACTTGATGATGATGATGATGATGATGATGATGATGGTGATGATGATGTTGCGTCAAAGATTACAATATAGGTTATAGTTAAAATATGATGTGGCAGCAACAATGGTGTGGCTCTTTGTGTCTCGCTGCCTTATATTAAGCTAAGGTTATCTTACGATCTTTATTTACACATCTACCTGAGACAGTCAGGATGGTTATGGCTTTGTTAAGTACAACCATTGTAACACTGACACCCTCACTACGGAGATCTCAGGATACCCTTTCTGACAATGAAGTCTTACTGCGTACTAGAGGAATATATTCTGTATAACAGATTGTAAATCCGAGGCGGATCTCGGGGTCGCCTCCCTCTTTCCCGAACTCTTTCAACGCTTCGACTGCCATGGGGTTGAGTTATGTCCCTTTTCACAGTAACTTCATACACTCCGTCCTTTTATGATTTAAACCCTTTTCCACACTAACTTCATACACGGCCTTTGAGGTCTTCAGATAATAGAAAACCTTGAGAAACAAGCTAATAATAAATAAGTACAGAAGATAAGACTACAGGAAACCGGTTACAACCGTAAGCTCCTTCACTCACTTATTCCGTGCGTGTGTACGTGTTTTAATAAGTTAGAAGGTACAGTAAATTCTGCCTAAAAAATGGATTTAATGACTAGATTCATACTTAAGAAAATCGCATCACATTTTGCTTGTCTTTTTTTAATTTTTTTTATTTGTTGTTAATCTCAGCAGTGGTAGGGACGAACAAATATTTTTGAGGAAAATATTATTTTTTACTACTTCATCAGAACTAATTGCTTGCACGGTGTTTTGAATTTCAGTAATCAGTTTTGAAACTACAACAATAAGCAAGAAAGTCTACTTATTTAAGGCAGAGAGGTAGATAACATATTCACGAAACAAGACCTGTATTCTGGTATGTATCGAGATGAAACTTGGTCACCTCCTACATCAGACGACGTATGTACATTTAGATGATATAGAAACATTACATAAAAGATGTTAGGAGTGAAAGAGATTGATAACGATGCTTTGTGTTAACAAAAAGGCTTTTCACCTGCGGTTTTCCGCTGATTTTCATGATGTACGCTTAAAATTAATTGAGTCTCTCAATCTGTGTGAGAGAGAGAAGTGTGTGTGGGCAGAGAGTGAGAGAAATCTATTGTAGTTTTTGTTTCTTTGTTGTGTAAGAAATACGAGCTAAGTTGAAAGGATGGACGTACAAATCTCACATGAATACAAGAAAGTGTCTTAAATAACATTAAATTCTGTCGGAAAGTTCAAAGACTAGTAAACTGCTCTAATTTCTGACTAGAAAGCTAGCTTACCATCAAGCTAAGCTTTATGGAAACATATCCTGTTACTCACAAAATCCACCCTCATGGTTTACGTATGATAATAAAAGTGAGTCTGCTTTAAAGAACCTTTAATGACGGTGGAGGCTTTCAACTCGGGTTTAATTTTTTAAAGCTGTCTTCCATGGGTGTAGGTACATCGCCAGGAGACAGCTGCTTTGTCGTTAAGGATTTTTAGGAGCGGGGGGTAAAAAATTAAAATGAAACTGAAGCACAATGACATGACATTGAAAGCACGAGCAAAACGTGTGATCTGCTAATTATAGTAAGAAACTCCAACCTCCAGCCCTCGTTCCCGAGCAATAATAATATAATGGCGAGTTTTCATTGGCCTCAGTCTGTGACGTCACGACAAGTTTGTTCCAATGTTAAGGGTACTTGTCCTCTTTATGATTCTAAACGTACAACCGGATGAATCAAATATCTCTCACGTGATCGAGTTAACCGTTGTGAAACTAGCTCAAGGAGAGTTGTTTTCGTGAGGTAAGAAAAAAATCCGAGGATTAAACGATGCGTTATGTTGGTGCCCGACCTCCCCATCAGCAGCAACGTGGAGATTTTTCCACCGGGTCGAGGTGAAATATTCAATCTGTCATAGCAAACCATGGATGTTAATATTATTCTACTGGCATTTCGCAAACAAACCCGCCTAAACGTAAAAAAATAAAGGAGAAAAATCCCGCTGGTATCACAGAAAGGCTGTGACACACACAGACACACAACTGACTAAAATGAACAAAAAGAAGAACTAGAGAAAGAAGATGGTTGAAGGGAGGAGATGGTTAAGAAAAAGAAGGAAGGTGGGGGTGAGACGAAGGGGGGAGCGTGGCAAGAGAGAGACCTAAACAGTACACTGTCGAATTATACAGGTTTTACGCAGTTTTCATTATGATTATCGACAGTTACTACCATACAACGATTTCACGTCCTCTTCCATCCTTCCACCACGTGCAATGTGTTTCTGTCCGAGACTGTCATGGCGGCAAAGGCATCATGATGAAGTTAGCTCCTGCAGTCCAATCCCGCTCACCAAAACTCTCTTTTCACCCAATCCCCAGAACTTTCTTTAGCGAGACAAATATGATCGAATGTTTGACCAAGTTTATAGTGAAGTTTTGTGTCATGGTAACAGGAAACCAGTGTTTTTATGGCTTTTTTGCGAATGATCAGGACACTGAAACTTTGGTCAACATCCGGAGCTAACTGTATATTTTCTGGCCAATACACTGGGACTTAGGAGCACTTCTGCACTTTGCCTGATTAAGAAATCCATTAATTGACATGCAAGATGAATATCATTGAGAAAGTAAAGGTGTCCAGACTTTCGTTCACTTTTACTCGCAAGACAGTCGTCGCTCTCAATAGACATGACCGTATGTCAAATAATGGTGCATAAATGTGCATTGTTTTTGTGTGATTATTATGTGATGTTATGGCTAAAATACCCACAACCAATAAATAAAATGTTTCTAGGATTTTCTTCTGAGATTGTTATTATTTTGGTAATGCACATGAAGACAGGTGTCCCGGGTACTTTTGAAATGCACCTTTATAGTGTCGGTCACGGCAGTGTCATCGTCGGTGTAGAGGCTGAAGTGTTTGACAAGCCCAACACCAGCATTTCAAGGCATTAGCATCCCCTTCCCTCTCCACACCTCCTCCGTCCCCCAGTTTCCACCAATGGGGGCATGAAGCACTTTGTTTACCCAGTTCGTTGACCGATTGTACTTGCGAGCACCTGGATTGGTGTGACGTCGTATATGATTGTGTATCTGTGTGACTGTGTGAAAATAAGTGTGTATGTATGTGTGTGCGTACGCGCAGTCGGTCTATCCGTTGAACAATCCACTTGCTGTCGTCACCACACTCCGGCCCCTGACCTTGACTTCAAAACCTATCTTCCCTGCCCCTGCCCCTGCCCCTTCCCTTACCCTCCGCAGCTTTTTTGCAACCTTCAGTCTCTTCACAAAAGTTGCATAAAAACGCTGGTGAATAATCGTCTTCTCTATAAATCACTAGCTGTTTCCCGAATGCCTGTCATGTGACTGATAGAAAGAGATAAATATGAAGTGGGGTAGTGAGACACAAAGCTTCGATAGAATGAATAATTTATGTGCGTGTCCTACACCAAAACTGCTCTAGATCTACTGACAGCTCCCCCTCCCCACCTTTCCGAATCCACACGACTTTTTTTTCAGTCGGTATAAAAAAATATATATATCTACATTGTAAGGACATTGTGCATTGGTCTGTGTACGTCCTCGAGTGTTCGCCCTCATTGTAGTGTCTAGACTCTTCCTCTCGCCTCCCTCTCCCTCCCTCCCTGCCACACCCCCTTCTCAGCCGTTAGTTCCTCCCTCCTCACCCTTGACTACACGCTCCTCTCCCCTCCCTAAGTCCTTTTGAGACCCGTAACCTCGCGATAGACAAGCGGCGACAAGTGAATGACACACACATCCGGTGCTCTCTCTCTCCTCTGCCCTCCTCTTTCACTACTCGCCTGCCAAGCCACCTTCCTCCGAGCCTCCCTACGGAGGGCTCTCTGTCCTTACTCGCTTTTTTCCCCTCCAATGTCCCTCTCTCCATAATCCCGCTGCTGACACCTGTCGACGCTGCTCCCAGTACGGTGGGGTGACCGAGACAAGTCATCTGCACAGTTTTGCCGCTTGTTGCCATTCTGCGACCGACTGCTGGCTGGCCCGATGACCGGCTTTGCCGCGCGGCCGCTAGTCTCTTCCTGCTTCTCATTTTCTCCGTGATTGTCATCCGGGTATCTAGATCCCAAGCCTGGATGTCATGTTCCAACGACTTCGAGTTTGTTTTGTTTTTTTCAAGTTTTCTTCCTCCCACTTTTCTTGGCGGTCCAGTGGAGCAACGGTTAGCGCCTGACACTAATACAGTGAGGGTTGGCTGTCCTGGGTTCAGCTCTCGTCTCGGGCACGCTGTTCTTTTTTCTGCATGTGGCTTCTATTTACAGAACTGGCTGCTTTACCGTGATATGGCCTTGGTTGCTGGCCAATCCTCCCTCCTTCCTTCTTCCCCCACTCCTACTGGTCCCACTCTACCTACCTTGCAAGTCTCCTATTCCGCCGTCTGCATTCACGTGTTTATTGTTTATGCCCCAAGCAGGTCAATATTGCGTGACTGTCGGTGTCTTCTTTCCCAGACGACAGGGTATCGGAGGCACCCGAGACCTTTCTTTTATATCTGGAAAGTTAGACGCAGACACTGCATTCTGCCTGGCCGTAAGAACGTCGGGTAGATCGCGACACACTTCTCGTTCATCGTATTTACCGGGGTGGATGGGAGTATGAAGTGGTGGTGGTGTGGGAAAGTGAAGGACTCGAGACTACAGACAGCGGCTTTGAGGGAACTAACCCGATTATGTGTTTACGAGGGAAAGTCCTTGCGAGGGCTATACTTGGTAGAAGTTTTGGATCTCGTGGTTTAACGTGAGACCTTCAGACAAACACTGGAGATTCCTTTACCAAGAGCAAGACCATTATCATCATCATCGTCACTCCCTTAACTGCCACCGGCCGGACCAGGACCAAGCCGACCCTTCAGTACCTTTCGTTGGGGAAACTCGAGTCGGATTCTCATTTCTTCCAACGACTATCTCTCATGGACCATCCACTATCAGTTATTATCTCTCGTGTACCACCTGCTGCCACCTCTCATGTACCATCTTCTACCTACTAACATCTCTCACGTACCATTTGCTCTCTACCATTGTTTTCGTTACTTACCGACTATCTATCCGTCTATCTCTTGTCTCATTATTTGGATTCTGCCAGACAACTTTACTGATCACTATTACTTTGTAGCTTCTTTACAGAACTTAACATGACCCTCTATGGTTCTGCCATTTCCCTCACACGTCACCGAGAAGTGTTTCCCTTGTTTATTTACTCTGGCTTTTACCATATTGTGCTACACTTCCAACTGACGCCTTGTATCCTATCGGAGGCTCTTTCCCTTGTTACTTATGCTGAACGAAAACTCATTAACACTACCGGAACTGGGCAACCATGGTCTACCTGCATTATGCCTTCAACCCTCCTGTACTGTAGCCGCTGGAATAATGTATGGTGCCAACATTTCTGCCTTCTGCGACCCACACAGCAAATTTCTTTTAATATTCCATCCACCCAAAGCTGCTAAGTTTTCACGTGTGTCCTAACCGTGGGGTAGAGTCTGTAAGCCTCAGATGACATCTCCGTGGCCTGAGTACTAGTCGCTTAGAGGGTAGGGGGAACAACATCTCGACTGTTGACTCACCTGACGAGAAGCAGGGGACAGAAACTCAAAAAACTTGGTAAGTGAAGGTAACCGCGTATCCTACTGACAGATCGACATGGGTGTGTGTGGTTTGGAATATGTGGGTTGTGGGTGGCGACAGGAGGCCGCGTAGTGTGGAGTATTTTTCAATTCTAGAAAATCTCCCTTGACAGCCATGATGTACACGTCACTGCACGTGTCGCTGGCTCACAACAGCCATTATAAAGAGAGTAACTTGTCTGCCAAACGTCTGCTGGGAATCGCGTAACCTCTGGCAGCCAGGGGTTTTGTGCTAAACTAATTACACAGCTAATAATCTGCAGTCTTTTAAATTAATGAAGGCAATAATTGAAGCTTTTCTGGTTACTCTGTCAGTTTTTAGTTCTACATATATCTTAATGTACCCATAGACGTTCAAGCTTTAGAAATTTCGACTCATCCAATCATATAGCATCGATTTCAAATTATTTTTTTTTTTATCATGCAAAACAAAAAGATTGGCAGTTTATTAATATGGACGGTCATTACTGAACGAAAACATTTGGGAAAGACAGAGACATGGTCTCTCTCTCTCTCACATACACAAAGATACAAAGACACCGGATGTTGACTTCACACGATCGTTGACAACTAGTACACATTGACGCAGTCGACATCCCTGACCCAATGTGCTAATGCAGACGATTGTATCTTCAAGTAGCCCGATCTTTCCTTCCATGAGGATCCATAATGAGCTTTGCGAAAAAGCGGCTAAACTGATCCCATTTCTCTCTCAGACAAACAAAGCCTGTTTACCTGTGTGCTCCTCAATGCGAAAAGACTTTTTTTTCCAAACACCCTGTGTCCTGCAGTGTTTGACTAAAGCACATTACGCAAGCCCATCATCACCACCGACAATCGAATATATCTGCATCAGTAAGGAAGCCTCTGGGTAAGGGCTTGTCTTTCGTACCAGAAAGAAACCGTAAAAATAAAATGAGGGATGAAACGATCGCTAGGAAACTTCTAGGCAAGAGAAGCAAAGACAGAGAAGTCTAGGTCCTACTTTTGCCGCCACGGGTCACCAGAGGCAGCTTTGAGCAAGAGAAACAGGGAGTATGGTGTCTCTGGAGGTTTCCTTTGATGTCCTGATCTATATTTTTATTGGTCTTCCTTGCTGTTCTCTTGAAGGTCTTCTGTTGAAAGCCCTGGCAGGCAAGGGATTTGGGTTCACACTAAAATGGCCCTACATTTTTTTTATATCTATGGGGTTTTATAAATATGGGGTACCAAGAAGGAAATTTTAATATCTTTCTCTCTCTACCTACACAATTCATTTTATAATTACAGAATGCATTTTATAACTATTCCATTCATACGCTATCAGAGAGAGATTATTATGGAGTACTGAACTCCCAGAGATGGAGTATAGCAATGTGATGACTCTGGACTATGCCTTCTTCATCGATGAATTTCCATACATGCCAGCCGATCCAGACTGTCATTTGCAAATAACAATTCGTTTTGGACCTCTTTTTTTTTCCTTGGTGATGTAGAAAAGGATTTCAAACAAAAACAAAGATGAAAACTCAGACTCTGTGTGCGTGAGTGACGAGTGAACGAAACCACCCACTAGTTCTGCACTCAACTTCAGAAACATTCTTTGGCGCTCGTCAAGTTTCGGGAGACAAATGCCGTCGATGTAGAGATGCTAGTGACGTATGTGTAAAGGTCGTGATTTCATTATTCCTATTAACCCGGAAGTCAGTGGCTATACTTCGTGATTGAATTTATTACTCGACTCTACGTACGCGCTCGCGCAAACTCGTGTGTGTGTGGTAAACAAATTCCACATTTCCCTACACAAATTCTGCATGCCAAACAGATCATGAGTGAACGACCTGTTACGCACCACACACACAAACACCAAAACCCTGCCAACAGCCGAGTAAAGGGCAGCAACTACGACTGTCGTTACAACGTTAGACACGGGATCCGCCAAACCATATACAGCAGTGTGCAGAAGGCCAACAGCTGTAGCAGCAGCACTGACAGAACAGTAGAGAAAAACAGAGATGACAAGAACAGATGAAAAGAATTCTCTTAAGTCCCTCTCTTAGGCTCGTCCCAAAAAGCGAACCGAGAAGCTGAACAGAGTGCAGTCCCTTGCGTCTAGGGTAGCGTGTGATGGTACTGTACTTGTACATGTACATGCTAAACATCTTTTAGCAATTATCTTCCTGATTTTCTTTTCTTTTTTTAAATATGCCGGCATAAGGGATGGCGGGTGAGATTTTATATCATGTCTAGTGCGACCCTCGGGCGACAAAAGGTTGGGCACCACTGATCTAAGCAGACAAAATGAACTACTGCAGAAGCAAATTAAAGAAAGTTTCTACAAAAAAAGTTGCGACACAAGTTTACTAATGGTTCTAGAAGAGGACACAAGAGTTCGGGTCGCCAGTTACGACAGAACATGTCTGTACATAACAAATACGAGACAGCTATGGATAATGAATACGATACAACATTCATATTGTATCTATGTATTGATTTCATCAGCCGCGTCGATGTACACTCCACAGCCAAACTGATATCGAGAGAAATATTTTCATTCGGAGATCATCATCTCTCTCAAACACACACCCACCAACCAAAATATTATGAATCACTTCATAGAGCTGTTTACCTTTTTTTTTAAATAAAGATATTCGCGTGACCGACGACTATAGAGAAGAGGGAGGGGAAGTGGGTACTCACCGAGACAAAAGTATTTACGTGGTCTACGTCGAAAGTACGTTAAGTAATCCTCGTGTCCGATGATGTAACAGCACGAGCATCTGTCGTTGTCTGGACGTTGTTCTTGTTTTCGTATAACACCAGCAATTTAAACGAGAAGCAACATTCTTCGACTCGGCTACTATCCTTTTATAGTGAAAATGCATGGTTTGTCCTCGACAGGTCTCTCGAGACAGCAGTGAGGAGGTGTTTCTGTTGAACACTTTCTACGCCTCGACGCAGATAAAAGTACACCCTGGTTACCTCAGCCCTATATTTAGACAGATAATAATACGGTGGTTCTTGAAAGGGGTTTTATGCAATATCACGATCGGAATTTAGGCCAGCTTCTCTCTTTACTTTTCTCGAATAGTTTATTTAACCCTCTGTGTGTGTTGGTATGGGAATTTAAGGAATGAGTAAATGGCATTCTCTTTCGCTCGCAAACTCACCATCTCACACACACAGAACATTTAGGTAACAAAAAATGGCAGATATACAAGACCCTTTAGTACATAAGTGTTAGCGCAGATGATACCATTTTTTCCCCCACTCGCATTGGTAGTAGATGTAGCTGCAGAGGTAATTAGAGACAAGCTTCAGTCAGCATCAGCACTGCAATCTACTTACCCGTTTCATAGCAATGTGTATCCGTGAATACTTTCCTGGTAAATTGTCATAACTGCATCCCTCACCATACAGTCTAGTATTTTCTACACTATAAAAAGTAAACTCATGTCTGTAGTTACCTGGGACTAGTTTCTGCAATCTCAGAAGCTCATATTCTCAGGTAAGACACCTGTTCGTAATGACATTAAATGAGCGAACACAATTGATAACAGGTATGTTCTCAGGACCCAGACAGACGTGGAGGAGATCAGCCCACAGAGAGGAGGAGACAGCTGGCATGACATGGTCCCAACTGGAAAGGGACGCCCAAAACCGGGTCCGATGGCTATTTTATATGACAGCTACAATATGATAGCAATACTAACACAATTGCTAGTTGGGATCCAACTATTGCCTTTACGGAATCTAAGATCTTTCTGACAACTATTCTTAAGAGTCTTTTTCATTTTCTGGTTCCACACCATCTCCATTACAAAACCTTGACTTTTCTTTACCATCATCTGTTCCAAGCTCTCCAGAATCAAGCAAAGAGATTTGGATATCATATACAATCAGTGTATCCTCAGAAAGGCATCCTACATCCTCAGTATTTCTGCTTGAGATCTAGCCACAGAAATGTGATGCCATCACCACTGCAACACATTCATTCTATTTAGTGGGAATGTTGTGTTGAGCTTACTTTACCTAAAATTATAACCATATTTACTGTACTGCTGTTTTATTGTAAGTTTTTTTTTTTATGTTGCTAGATAGCAAGTTGCCATAGTTATCCTGGTGGATAAATAAAATTGCAAATGATGTTTGTTATAATGGATCATTAACATATTTGTTTTATGATTTTGCAGAAACTGAACATCAGTTTCCGGATGTTTTCCACCCAGAGCCTGTGAGCCAGGTTCAATCAAGATCGCATCATCTACAAAAAAGTCAGATTTAATATGGTAGAGAAAGAAACAAAATTGTTGAGTGCAGAATAGCATCATTAGTGAGAAAGCTGCCGTCACCAGCAGCTGGCTGCATCATTCATCTAGAACAAAGTGACAAAAGTCTGGCCGTCAGCA
>SRHC01003282.1:62420-115060 GCA_004794325.1 Pomacea maculata | reverse complement strand
GTCGGGGATGAAGTGTCTGGGATGAAGTGTCTGGGGATTAAATGTCTCGGGGATGAAGTGTCGGGGATGAAGTGTCGGGGATGAAGTGTCTGGGGATTAAGTGACCGGACACCCGTCAGCATATAATAGCAACAAATGCAAAATTTATTTGGGCATACTCACATTCCTAAGGAGCATACTCTTAGCGCTTAAGAACGAAATATGGGCAACAAATGAGGGACAGAACAACTAGCAAACAACACATCAACAAAGGAAGGATAAACAACAGTACTGATGACAAACATAAAAAATGTAAAGAGGATCCAAGTAACAAGGACTGAGAGTATCATGATTTGCCAAAGGAAGTCAAGCAGGGAAGTAGCAATAAGCAGAAAAGGGTGAAAGGGTAAGAAAAAGGACTAGCGTTATATAAGCCTCAAAGCTTGTTTCACTATTTTTATGTTAGGTTCCAGTGCGACGGACCTCTACAAGTTTAATGATTGGATTTTTTTTTATTTTCTTGTGAGTTTTCGCCCGATTGGGCATTCCCAAAATAGATCAACAAAGGTAGATGTACACAACTACACACTGATGTGACAAAATGATAGTAACCTCGCAATGTGTGAAGATTAGCATCAAATTGTAATTGGTAGCTGTAATAATCAAAGTACTAGTCAGATTCTGTCTTCTCTGTTGGTCTATAGCAAGTTCTTTGAAGATTTGAGGGCGGTCCAGTGGCATAACGGTTAACACCTGTCACCAATATAGGGAAGGTTGAATGTCCTGGGTTCAGCTCTCGTCTCGGGCATGTTGTTCTTTCTCTGCAAGTGGCATCTGTTTACAGGACTGGCTGCTTTGCCGTGATATAGCCTTAGTTGCTGGCTCGGCATAAAACACCAATCCCCCCCACCTTTGAAGACATGAAGCTTGTGATAAATGTAAGTTTGATTCACTGTTTTAAGTTCTCATTCCTTTTAATAAATGTACATAGAATCCATTGCATCTTGAACCTTGAACAGTGACCGAACTGTCACATATTGGAAGCATGTATACTTTAACAGTTTTTGTTTCCCGCTTGAAATTTCCTTCCATTAGTGTATTAATATTTATTCTTTGGTCGCTGTCCTGATGGGCAACCAAGAAGCTCTTGAATAGATAAAGTGGTGCTATCTTGTTTGGTGATGTGACTTGGCAAAACGTTCTAAGCTGGGTGATCATTGCTGGCCTCAGCCTGAGGATTAGTGATCGATTTGAATCCCAGTTTCCTGATCTTAACTAAGAAGAAGGGCATTTCAAACATCTTGCATTCTAGGTTCAGGGTAGGAAAAGAGGTCCAGCAATGTTATATGGAAACCTGTCACCATGCTAATGAATTCTCTCAACTGGTCAAAAGAGACAATATTCTATCATATATAAAATGAATAATAATGTTTTATTAGATATCATACATAACAAACAATTGTTTAGGTCTAAGAATGGAACGGTCTCTAATCTAACAAGGTTTTTGCTGCAAGAACTGCCCACTTAAGACATTGTGTAAGACAATCACACATTCAGAAATGACATTTCCGAAAGGGCACACAGCATATGCTGATGTTATGTAACTGTGCTTTCAAAAATTTTGTTAACTCTTTCGCTTGAAAAAGACAATGAGCAGAGAGAACAACTGGCTCAGCTGGTAGGTCTTTATCCTGGGGCCAGTCCACAAAAGTAATGATAGTACAGCTGACCATGTGAACCTACAATTCACAGGAGTGGTATCATATGGTTTACAGTGTGCCTTCCATAAGAGAGTCCTAGCAGAGTGAGTTTGAACTCTGATGCTTACTGAACAGGCAGCTAAGGAGGCCAAAAGGTAAACTATTTACAGTAATCAGTTGGGCAGGAAAAAATGCTCACGAGCTTTCTAGTGGTGGCACCTGTTAATAAAGGTTGGATGATCAGCCGATCCAGCAAACCTCAAGATGATCTTGAAGGTATCTGTAGTTCTCCAGGGGGAAAGACGCATCATTGATCACACCAATATTTTTGTTTAAAAGAGTGAGATGTTCATGCTACAAAATGTAAAGGTGGTGAAAGAAAGATCACTTTTAAGTTTAGTTATGGGTACTAGAATCACCTTGCCATCTTTAATTCGCTGGTTGACACTCACTCTTTACTTACATTACAGAGCTGGGTAATAACTGATTTTTTTGTTTTAAAGGTGATTTGTCAGACTTGCTTGACACTTACATGCATACTTTATCTCACCACCTACCATGTGCAAAGTTATCAGGGTTGGGTAGATGTGAGGTCTTTGAAACAGTTGACTTGCACTTGAAACCAGTGATTTTAAACCCATCTTCAAGACCTCACATGCAACCATATGCTATCGATGATTTTTGGAAGTTAAGCCCCAAAACTAAGGCTAAATATCAAGTCTGAATTACAACCTCATATGCAACCCTTCAAATGACTATGATGCTGTTAGCAATGTGAATACAGATGTATTTCCCATTTTTCTTAATCACAAGCATGAATAAAAAAGTCACCAAGAACTTTAGGGCATAATAATTTATGCTTAAAATAGTCTAAGTTAACCACATCAAATTATAGATAAACCATCTCTGACACACAAAAAGAATTAAGGCAGTGGTTTGAGAACAATTTTCATCTAGTAAGCTTAAATTAAATTTTGAATAATAGAAACTAAAATGCTGATAAAAGCAAACTCAGGAATGCTATTTTAACTCATTACTTGATGTAAATTTTTTGGCCAATATCTACATATAAATCTTCAATATACAACAGTCCTTATAGAAACCATTATCTAGACTTGAATAATGTGGGGCAAAATACATCCCTTTTCAACGAAAACTGCTAATAAAAAAAAATGCATGAGTCCAACAGGTGAAGTCATATCTGTGGTTGGGGGAATACTTTAGTATGACCCTTCTCTTCATGCTTTGTTTGTTGCTGTATCATCAGTGTCTGCACACTTTCCTGCTTACTGATTTCTATCACTGCCCTGTTACTCCATAAATCATACATATCCACCATACACACTTCTTCAACAGTCCACTTCCAAATTCATACTGGTGTTAACTGCTTGTTTTTCTCTTTTTTTTGAAAGCTGCTTAGGATCCCCTGCAACAGCAACAAAACAGTTATCATTATCATCCTCCTTCAGGAATTCAAGTACACAACCAACATAATCCTAGAGTACAATGATGAAATAGATGCTTGATCACACTTAAAAAAACACCAAATTAGTATTTTAAGACTTTTATCGACTGCTTTTAACTTTATTTCATGTGAGACCTCATACCTTATTACGATAATCATCAAGGTCTTAAACCAGCACACATGCACCCTGCCATCCCCATAGTTTGAACACAAAAATTTTCTGTAGTTTTTTATAGCCCTTCAGCAACGTTTGTAAGATATACATACACAATGATGTTGTTGATGGGAATGTGTATAAGCTTGACAAAGAAACCAATGAAACCCATGATAGCAAAGCCAATAGCTGTTGCCATAGCAATCTTCTGGAACTCTGAAATCATTAAGCAATTGCAAGATTGATGTTCACAGAACAATAATTTACCTTCTCTCTCCTCACACCAACACAATACTTATTAGATTATTCTTCTTGTCTCTCTGGATTTAGCATCTGAGTACATATCTATGTAGCTTTTAAATTTCTGTTCAGAATGAAATACCTGTTTCAACTGTGTGGAAAGGAACAATATGTTACTTGTGTGTTGTGAAAACGTCCATAGCCTAGGTAATACTGCTAATTAAAATGGATCTTTCTTACATTAGATAACTTACTGGAAACATTGTTTTAAATTACAAAATAATGAAATACATAATTATTTATCTAATCTTTTTCAACGAACCTTTTCTGTCAGGCTTGGTACATTTTTTTACCAATCGAACAGAGTCCTTGGCAAACTGTTTTGCAGGTTCGACAAATTGCATTACTTGATCCATTTCTGAAACACGGGCAATATAATTTTTTCAACGGGAGTTACATGTCTTTAGCTGAGATGGTGCAAATATTGTAAGCTGTACACAATCTGTATACAACTGTAGTAAAAATACAAGCTAATCATGACAAAATATGGCCACGTCAACAGCAAGAACTGTCGACTGAACGGAGAACATACCTTTCTTAAGTTGAGAGTCGTCGACAGAGAAAAAGAAACTAACGTCCTTAATATGTAACAATCGATATCCACTCAGCATTTAGAAATAGTTAAAAGGTTACCTGAATAGGGTGTCGGAAAAGCTCAAAGAATAGCAAACGCAGATATCTTCTATCAGCTTCTACGTGTGCGGAAAAGGGAGGTCGACGCATGCGCGAGAGACTGGAAAGGAAGAGAACTCAGAAAAGATTTTTTTTTTTTTGTTACTTCCCTTGATTCCCACCCCACCCCCAACACTTCCCTAGGTTCTCTGCTGACTTGTTGATGATGATGTCTATTTGTAATGCGCAGGTATCCATTCAGAATAATGTTCATTGCGCAGCAAAAAATAAAAAAGAAGAAAAAGATAAAGTGAACAAATATATAAAACACCAGAAAAGTAAAAAATAAAGACAGAAGTGTTGCTTACAAAATAATATCTGCATGAATTGTTGTCATTATGGGGCACAGAATAGGTCTGACTGGTGCGCTTTCACCATTGTTGCGTCTTATCATGTCCCCCAAACGACCGGTCGTAGAAGTAGTAGTCAATAATGTTGAGACCATAGACATGTATATGTGGACTGCTGTCTGTCTGCCAAGACGAACGCTGACACGTCGCTGAGCCTATTACGAAGTTCTCCGCTGCTAATCTCGGCGAGCCTAAACAAAGAATGTGACTATACCGGAAGCTTTGTAGCCTCATGCCTCGTTTTAGCTATATGAAATGTGAATAAATTGGAAGCTTTGTAGTCTCATGCTTCGTTTTAGTAGTTCACTGGAAAAAAAAAATTCGTCTGCCAGCAGTCCAGTGATAAAAGTTCGTGGGGATACTTTTCACAAAAATATTTAAATATGTGATCGTAATCATAAACCTGCGGTGGTGTTTTTACTTTCAAACTGTGATATTTCGTGGTCTTAAAAAAGATAGTTTTTGGATGGAAGTTCACAAGGAGATTAGAATTTTCACTAAAATTCTGGGTCTTGCTCTTTAATCGAATACCACGATCGTGTTTTGTTTCTCATCGATACCCACCCACACTGAGCTGACGCTGAAGTCGACAAAAGACCCTGCTTTTATTATAAAAGTGTGTTCTCTACGGTGTTTTATTCAGTTCCTGATAACCTATCTGTCTTGTCTACGTAATTCGCAACTGTCTTCTGGACTTTTATACACTCTGGATATCACAAAGTTCATCCACTCAAAATACAACACAAGATTTATTTGTTTAGACTGACAAGTATGACATCACACATTCGCCTACAAAGAGGTATGTAAATTCGAAAAGTTTATTTGCAGAACTAATAAACACAACTCCTATAATACCTATTTACTAGACCTATTCCTACCTACCTTACGCATCACTAGTCTAATTCACCTATCTTCTACGTCGAAATAAAACTAAACCACGAGTACTAGAAGCTTTTTCAACAACTGTGCAACCAGTGGTTCAACTATATAGATCAAACTTAACAGTTTTGAGATGGATAGGGGATCGATATTGAGTCTGGGAGGCTTTACAAATGCTGCCATACGAAAGAATTAGAAGTCGGTTGGTTGGTTTATTTAGTTGGAAAGTTCTTCCACCTTGAAGTGATTTCGCACCATGTGGGGAGGAAACCAGAGCCCCTACTAGAAGTCTTTACGACAGCTAGCTATCTCTCGCACACACAGATCTATGTGTGTGTGCTTATGTGTGAAAGCTGCTAAAGGATTCTTTACAACTATAGCTGTCTCTCCCATGCACACGGTCTGTAGGGCCTTGAAGCTATAAGGTACCTAGTTTTCTTCTTGCAACCGTGAGCACAGACTCTAAACAGGACTCATTTTCTATCCGAAAACAAAGTGCCAACAGTGATTTTTGACCGCTATTTTATACTGGAAGTAAGGTTTTAGGTCACTCACTTCCAGGTCAATTGCACTATTCACTTTTTCTTTTACAGAAGGGAGGGCGGGGGCTAAAGTGCAAAGTGCAGAGGTGCAAGACGCTGCTAGCGATATACGCTGTCTCAAACAAGTGCTTCCGCTACAAAATGTTTCTGTCAGATCTGAGGTGTTAGTTTTATATGAATTATGCAAGCTTACAAGAATCGGTAAATACTAAAATATTACTTTTGTCTAACTTAAAAAAATCTTCTAAAACAGAAACAGCCTGATCTTGTAGATGTTCTTTTGCTTTTTAACGTTGTTAAAATCCATTTTCACTCCAACTGATTACAGTGTTGCAGATGGCGTGATTATGTGTTTGAAAAGTGATGATGATGATTATGATGATGAAAATTATTCATGCTTATGCAAGATATTTATCAAAAGAGATGGGTTGTAAGGCTGGATTTGAAGACTTAGAACATAGACATGGTTCGAAGAAAAAGGGGGGAGAAATTCCAGACTGTAAGGTCCGTGAAGGAGCATTTGCCGAATTTATCCCAGCTAATACGTAGGACAGAGAATTAAGAGGACAACGCAACCAGACCAAAGAGGACCAACTCGGGTGGCATGGTATCTGTATTTAAGATATGCTGAAGCAAAGGATTGAAGACAACGGTCAGTCAGTCGTCCGTTGACCGGCACCTGTCGTTGAGGGGAGCACATGAATAGACGCACCAGCTGACAAGCCCGCCACTCTTGCCTATTGTAGGCGATAGTCAGCAGGTCCTGTACAGGACGACCAGTCCAGTCTTTAACGTTCGTATGCCAGTTTTTCTTCTGGCCACCCTCCAAGGATAGTCTTCGACAAGGTGTCGTGCCAGGTCACATGGCCAAACCTAGAGGTTCCTGGTGTCCTACGAGTCGCAAACCTGTTTGTTACAAAGTTGTTGGTCTTAAGTTCTTTGTATGAGATCCGGAGCAGCCTCCTCAGGCATGTCTTCTCGAATAAATGTATTCTCCTTTCCGTTTCGGCGAGCAGAGTCAACGTGTCCCATCCGTAGAGAAGGATCGGCACAATCAAGGATTTGTACATCCTGTACTTGGTAGTGAACCTATCTAACCTAGCGGAGCCATTCCCGCTGTTGCTGTCGCGATCCTGATGGAGATATCTGGCGTGGAGCTGCCGTCCTTGGAGAGGGTGGCTCCCAAGTACTTGACGCTGCTCACCTCTTCGAGATGCAAACCCGTTCGTAAAGAACTCTGCTTTGCTGTTGACACTGATCATAACTTTGCTCTTTTTAGTGACACACACACACAAAAGACAGCAGCAAAAACTCAGAAGATACAAAGTAGAGAGTGTTTTAGTCCTTGTTACTCCTCGAGGAGCATAGGGCCGCGTCGTCAAAAGATCAGTCGGCGAGCTGGCTTCCCCAAGGCTTTCACCAGCACGCATCATAAGTTCTTCTAGAGAGAAATCTTCCTGACCAGGCCCGTGTTGTGGTACTGTTGCGGGTTCTGTAACAGCTCCTTTTTTTTCTAACATAAGTGGGTTGTTAGCGCAAAGCAAAACCCCCAACCTGGAGGGCCAGGGTGCAACATTTTAGTCTGGCCTCTCCCCTGACAGACCTGTTGGGCTTGGTTAGACCTGCCAGGTGCACAAGGCTCCTGCCGACATATTCTGTGGATCAACAAGGCGCGCAAGCCACCACACTACTACAAGGTAAGCTGCACCAACCAAAGTAGAGCGTGTAACCTAATAAAAATCTTGTTAAACAGGGTTAGTGCATTTCTGAAGTTTGAGTAGAATAAGACTGGGTTAAAAACTCCTTTTCAAGCAAATAATTTTCTTCTAGTAATTCCAAGAAAGTATTTTACTACCAGTAAGCTGTTACTTATAATTTCCTTTAAAAAATTTAATGGTGGTTATTAATGAACAGTTAAAAATCTGTTCAGCCTGAAGAAATAACTCCCATTAAAATGATTTGCTATAAATGTTCTAGAGCAAAAGCTTTCTGCACTCTGATATAGGCATAAGCTTAAAAAAAAAATCTATCAAAACTGTCAACTAAAAATTTGCTTTCATTGTCTTGTAAAAAAACAACAGATTTTCGTGAGATTTATAACACAAACATTGAATTGTCTTGAATGTGTCCTTGTTTATATATTTTCAGGAGAACATCAAAGCTTTGTTACAACCCTTTATGATACAAACAATGTCATAATGTGTCTTATCATTCACTAGTTTATCAGTCATACATATTCCTGCAGTTAAGCAGTTAAAATCATGCTGGCTTTACTTCTGAAAAAAGATTCTTTTTTTAAATACACTGTACATCAAGCTGTTGCAAGTTCAGGACCACCTGTTTGACTAAGGCCTTTATCTTCTTTATCTGTCTTTTTTATTGTTTCCTCCTCTTCAATATCAGGCAGGGGAGGAAATTCTGGTTTGACATAGGTCTTGCGAAGGACGTCTCTTGCTGGCATCCAGTCAGGTATTATTTTCCCATGAATTCGCCACTGTCCATACTCATTAGCAATGTGCTTCTCCATGACAACGTATTCAAGAACATCTCGAGGAAGTTTAGGATCTCCAAACATTAGACGCCCAAATCGATCATAAATGGCCAGAATCTGCAAATCCAAAAAAGAAATGCTCTTTCAGAAAAGGGCATCACATCCAGCACTATAATAGGTACACACTATTACTGTTTGATCTGTTTTGATATTACTGTTAAATAGTATTGTTTGAAAACTGTACCACTACTGCAAAGGATGATTTATGATGATGTGAACCATGGAAAAATAATAAACATTTTAAATGATTGTATCATACATGCCTAGACAAAATACATTATTAAGTTTATAAAACCACTGTGAAAAAGTACAAAGACAAACAATCTACACCACAGGTGTGGCAGGCCTGTCAGCATGTGCAACCTACCAACAACCAGGGGATGACTACACCACAAATGCAGTTTGAACACAAAACCATTATTCGACTACATACCAGGCAACTGTTCTTATCTTATAGTCAACCTTTTCCTTCAACAAGTGGCCATTTTTACCACTTTTTCTTTTAGGTTAGGGACTCAGCATCAAAGTAACTACATTGACAAAGGGATGCAGTTTAGAGAAGGTGTCATAAGGTTGGACCAAATTCATACTGTACAATAGTCTGAAAACCATGCAACATCCTGCACCATGGCAAGAGAGTCAGAAATACAAAAAAAAAAGGAAAAGGACACACACGCTTGCAGCATGGACAATTTCTAATACTTGTGTACATACATATATAGGGGATATTGAGCAGATATTAAAATTGTGAAAGAAAACCTTTAACCCATTAACACAATACTGTACTCTGCAAGATAAAGTGGCTGAACTGAATATGTGGAAAGATGTGTACAGCACCCTACAATTTTATGGTTTACAAAGTTCTCCACCAAAATATGGCTACAGCATTAAATGCAACATAACATTTTCTTGATAAATGCAATCCTTGAATTTTCACCTGTTGTGTATGAAGACGAACTGTGACCTGAGCATATAAATTTTCTTTGCTCAACATATCTGTTGTTCTCACGTGTACAACACGAGGAGGCTCTAAGGACTGCACAAACTGCCAGCGCACAGATTTATTCTCCAAGCCATTAACCATTTCCTGCAACAAACCAAGGCTTTACAAAAACTGAGAAAAAAAATCTGATGTTTTATATTGCTGTTAATGTATAAGATGAGATTCTTTCAGCTTCTTCAATTCACCAATTATTTAAAACATGCCTGTGTGAAGCACTTCAAATATGTACAGGAAATGCCTTTTCAAGATTCTTTCAGCTTCTTCAATTCACCAATTATTTAAAACATGCCTGTGTAAAGCACTTCAAATACGTACAGGAAATGCCTTTTTGAGATTCTTTCAGCTTCTTCAATTCACCAATTCAGGGCTTCTGCTTACGCAAAAAACTGCGTACAGTACACATTAAAAGTTCGGAGGACTCCTTCAATTTTCGTCAATGGGGTCCCCTTCAAATTTGGGCGAAGAACAGGGACCCCTTAAAAATCTGAAGGGGTCCCCGGGATCCCAAAGAATTTAGCCTTAGCAGAAGCCCTGCAATTATTTAAAACATGCCTGTGTAAAGTACTTCAAATACGTACAGGAAATGCCTTTTCTGTCACCAGTTCATGAAGCCTTTCTTGGTTCTTTTCAATGCTGGGACAAAAAAAATAAAGGCAGATTTTCAAAAACTGTTGGTAAAGTTCTTAAGGTTTTAATACACCATAATTATTACTGGTCAGGATGAGTTAGTAAATATGCTCAACTACCTGACACTCAAGCAGGAAAATAGATTAAACAGGATATCCTCAAACTTTGCAGATAAGCACATTCTCATCTGACAATAAGTAACCATGAAGCATCAATAAATATGACTACAACATGAAAATGGTAAAAAGCAAAATAAGCTCACTTTTGCAAAAGTTCTTGTGCTTCTACTACAACATCCAGGGTCTGCTGTGCAAATTCCTTCGTGTCAAAGTCATCCTCAAATTTGCGCACTTTCCTGAGCTCAAGAAGTGATTTTCCTTTCTTCTCTAGCTCTGTGTACTTTTGTTTCACACCCTTTAACACAAAAGACATGTGTACACCCCTCCCTCATTTTAGTAGTTAATTGGTAAAAATCGTCTTGAGAAATAAATATCTGGTTCACTTCTAGTAAACACTCATTTTCAAGACACACATACATGTGCTGCAAGTTTTTCTCTACATCTTTCATTTCTTTACAGTTACAAATATGTAAATGACATTTTTGTTGGTACTTGTGTGTAAATATATATATATACACAAATAAATAAATGATAAAAGGAAATGTACACCTTTATAACGTTCAAGAATATCTTGTCAGAAAACGATAATCATAACATTGGTCCAAACTATTTATCTCATGTACACACCGGTCCCACCTTAAAGAGATAGAGAGAAGGGCATTGTTTAGGAAATACAAACCTCCTTAGAAATAACAGAGGATCTACCATCACCTTCAGGAGGAACAAAAGCCTCAAATATTGATCCTGAATTGAAAAATGTCAAATAAAATTACATTAGTCATATTACTTTTACTCCTAACCATAAGAACTCATCAGTTATGATATTAAAAATGTTCTTTAAAATGCTATTCCAGGCTTCTGTATGAGCAAAAAATTAATCCAGCGCACAATCTCAAAGCAGATGGCTTTTTTTTAGTATAAATTTCTCATATATATATAGTAACAATGACAGAAACACTAGTAAAATAAAATCTAACACCAAGCTCAGGTAGCTAAACAGAACTACAGAAAAAGTTGCACTGTTGAGGAGTAAAGAATATTTCAAATATGCGATGATACAAATGCCATTTTACTTTCATTATTTACTTTTAACAATACAGTAAAACCTTGATTTTGCAATCCTTGATATAACGATTTCCTCAGTATAACGTTCATTTTCAGCAGTCTCAGCAAAAGCTCCATAAACCCAAAGCTTTCCAATTCTTGATTATATGTTCCTTAAATTATTATTTTTCTCAGTATAATGTTCGTTTTTCCTGGTCTCTCCAATGCATATCGCATATAATCTGACTCCAATTTAATGTTTTCACTAAGAAAATGCCCAAACACTGTTAATGGCTGTATTTTACTACATAAAGCCCTCAAAACGCTGGAAGCATTACGAAATTTTGCCTTTAGTATACCTGGGGACAGTGAAATGTTTGGACACATGCAATGCGAGGAAAATGTTATGTTATGAATATGGGTGCAATGAATTACAGGTTACCTTAGATGAGTTCATCCCCATGGGAAAATAAAGTACTGTATAAAAACGGTAAGAACACTGCTGCTTAACTGTTCCACTTTTAGAACATAATATTTTTAGAAAGGATTGTGATATGTAGTGCCTAACATACTTTCTCCATGTTTGAATGTAATCTGAAGCAAATAAAAGTGTTTCCTCGATGTAATGTTTTCCTCGATTTAACGTTTAGTTTTGGCGATTCCTTCAGAAATGTAAAATCGAGGTTTCACTGTATTTGGATGCCCACCTGTATTTGATAAGTTAATGGGTCTCTCTTGAAATGTTCGTGGTGGCAGCTTTCCATCTTTTTTCATCTTCATTCGTATCTCATCTGGTGTCATCTTTGATTCTTTAAATATCTTTTGAAAATCTGGCAATTCAACCTACACAAGTTAAAACTGAATGATAATAAAGTGAGACATAACATAACATAACATGACATAACTCTGTTTTCACAGTAGCAGAAAAATGTCTATTTTCTGTCATAATCTTGATTAATGAGTATGAGTTGCTTTTATTTATTTTGTAGCTACTCTTATCTGTACTGTCAGTGCTAATCAAGTTATTTTACATTGTTCCAGAATTTATTTATATTTTTTTTTAGATATAATATTATGATTTTCTTTTTTCTTCTTACTGATATTAGATTATCATTCATTCTTAAGGACAGTGATGTCCCTTTGCCTTCATGGCTAGAGGATGACTTGTTCTCCATTTCTTTTCGTCTTTTTTGTACAACTGCGTTAACACATTATGTCTACTCTTTGATCTGTACTTCTGCTATGCCATATGCTATCTTCTGGATTGTTCTCATATGCTGCACCACATAGATTCTTTTTTAAGGACCACTTGACTAGGGTTCGCTTCTTCCACATCTGCGCCATCTTGCCACTTTTGGAACTGTCAGCAGCATAGATTCAACTCTCTAATAGATTGTTTGCAGTTGAATCATGAATATTCTTGACTGTTGATGTAGCTGCTATTTCACATTTCATTGTGAGGGTCAGAACTGACAGCTATGTACTCTGCAGTCTCACATCACCATTGGAACATATCTTACCACTTGGTATGGTACATCACCACGAGCTAGTGTCTATTGTCACAGCCCTATTTATGGCTGGATCCCAGGCACTATATCAAATCAGAGATTTGAACAGATTTCTTCTCAAATTCATCTGTACCCGCTCTTAGTCTACCAGTCCTTTCTTAAGCTAAATCCCTGGCATGCCATAAGCAGATTTTTCCATCTTTTATGTCTGTTGACTGTCTCTAGCCATTTGCTTATATGTTTTGGTCTACATTTGTATATTACATACATTTTGTATCCAGAATTTTGCATATGTATTCATAAAATGTTTGTAAAGTGCACCGAGTCTAATGGTGGAGAATTGCATAATATTAATCCGCATCATTATCATTATTTTTATAATTAAGTAAGAAATGTACCAACATCATTTGTGTGTTTAGAGTTATGCATTTATCACTTTTTTCCCCATATCAGAAATCTTGATCACATTAGATTTAGAGTGCATGAAGTATAAAACTTACTTCACTAATTAATAAATGAGATAAAATGCTTATAAAATGCATTCAAAGTTACTGACTTTAAGAATGTAGCAAATCTTTACAGTAAAATGCAGCATTTTTGAAAAAGAGAAAAAGAGCAAAGGTCACCTTTAGAAATTTTGCCCCTCGTTCTTTGCGCCACTTCGGGTCATAATGTTTTGTAGTGGGAAGTGCTCGTACTTGCTGTTTCCCAGTTGGTAGTAGATTTGCACCTACACAACAAGCTTGCTGTAAAATAAATGATTTCTTTTGTTAAATACAGACTTCACTATCTTTCTTGCATTAAGTTACAACATACAAAAACATACCTTAAAAATGTTTGTACTCTTTGATGTATCAATCCTAATTAAATTAGTAGAATTTATAACAGAATAGGTGTCTCTTTTAGTAACAAGTTATATAATGCATCTGAACTAAAAGTGTGTGTGTGTGTGAGAGAGAGAGGGGGAGAGAGTCAATAGGGTTGCGGGCGTGCATATGAAAAGGAATACGTACAGATGACGGCAGAGGGTAAAAGTATAAAGATTACTCTTACAGATTTTGAGACAGGCACGAACAGTTCAAAGAGTTTTCAGGCTATTATCTGGGTAACGTCAGTCACTCATTAATCAGAAGGCATATGCAGTGTGGATGCCCCAAAATTAACACTCGTCCCTCTAGCTATCATGCACTCAAATGTGATGTACTTAGTTCTATAGAAAAACCTTTGGCAAGATCAAGGACTTAGATCCCAAACCATATACAAACTAAAGCGTTTGTACGGTATTAAAAGTATCCAGATTCATAAAATATTTACAGAAATCAAGTTATATTGTTCTTAGACGAGTAATATAAAGCACACTGTTAACAACCTGTAAAATTAACTTTCGCCTTAGTGCAGCGGTGATGTGCGACGCCATGTTTCTCACGCGAGAAAAACGAGGCAACGCGAGATTTATCCCCTCTTTCTCCAAGGCTGGTGGCTAGTTGGTGAACGACTCTAGGGCTGTAACATTTTCTACGAAAACCGTCTGAATCCAGTAAGTCGATGCCCCTTTGTTTGCTGTTGTGTCACCAAATGTCATTTTCCGTCCATAGGTTTATCATTTAGAAAACCTACCTTTGAATTAAAAAAGATATATAATTACTAAAGTGGTCCAGAACAAAAAAAGAGGCATGAATCACGAACTGCCTTATCGTAGCAAGTGTAATCCCCTGGTTTTGATAATTATAAAGAAGGGAAAGGTTTTAAGAATATATAGATACGCACGAATAATCGAGGCTTAGTTTTTCCTAATACTGTTTTAGTAACATCTTTATTTCTATAATTTTTTTCGAGGGGGAATTGAGTGTGTTTCGCTTCGCCAAAGATGGCGTCGCGATCTTAATTTCAGGTTTTGTCTTCCCGTCATACGTATGAAGTGTAACAAAAGCGAGTGCGATTTTACTGATGTGACGTATTGAAATAATTAAGGGTTTAAAAAAAAAAGGTAAATAGTTTTAATCATGTGAGAGTAAAAACTTTACAGACCTACAGGGTTTTTCACATTATAGGTCTGGTAAGGTTTATTTTTAGATTACAGCTAAATGGGTCATACAGAAACGCAGTAACCAGAAATATAACTTTAAAAGTGCATTTAGTCTAATTACAACACAATTAGTAGTTAAAGACGGTTAAAATTACAAATAAATTTTATACCGCATAACAAAAGTCTTTAAATGGAGCAAATGGTTTATAAAAAAAGTGCAGAAAAATTAAAAATTGTAAATCTCAGAGATTTTGGACTAATGAAGTCATTTTTTTCTAAACTGCTCATTTCATTAATGTGACTTTGCTTTCAGAATTTTTATGAGTCAGAAGGCAGAAAAACCAACGCTATCAGGCACACGTCTGAAGACCCGGAAAAGGGGTATGTGATAACACCCCAATCTGAATGTTGTTTCTGTTTTATATTTATAATATGAATTTGAAAACACATGACTTTCTTGGCTTTCTTTTCATTGCTGTTTGAGATTCACATGTATTTATGCTTCAGTTTTGCCATGGCTTGTGACTTGAGGTGAGCCCAAGCAGATATGTTGTTCACATTAAATTATAGGCATCATCGACTTTGTTTAATCTCTCCCTTTTAAAAAATTTTGCATTATAAATACGTGTTTGTTTTTTTAAACATCAAAATGATGACTGAAAATGAAACTTCTTGTTATTTCTTAGATGAAAAAGAAAAGTACGACCCCAACTCTTTCCGAGACGCAGTTATTCAAGGATTAAATGAAACTGGTGCAGATCTAGAAAAGGTAAGCCCCAGCCCTTTCAAAATTATATATGGCACTTTTAACCAGAAATGTGGTTATTTCAGGTGTTACACTATACTATATGGCTGCTAATTTTTAAAGGCTTGTGGATTTTAGAAGTTTCATGTACATTGAATGAAGCAACATTATTGTGTTTTAGGGTATTGTTTTACCCCTTTTTTCTAAAAATGTGTCATTAGGTTTCAAAGTTTCTGGATGCCGCTGGCTCGCGCCTCAATTACAGACGTTATGCTGAAGTTCTGTTTGACATTCTGTTTGCTGGAGGAATTCTGGGTAGGTTATAATTATCTAGATTAACTGTATTTCAAATATTTTAGAAATACTTTTTTTTCTTTGATGTCAGATAAAATGTCACCAGTTTACTCTTTTGTCCCACTTTCTTAATAGTCATTTTTCTTTCCTCCTTGAGAGCTTGCCTATCAGACATTTATGATTATAAAGAGGACCATCATCTCCATGTCTATTTAGGTACCCCACAGTTTTTCTGCTAGTTTGACTCTTTGAAGCCACATCTCTGTGCCTGCTTATGTAGTGGATAGAGGTGCAGGACATGCTCAAGGGTCTGTGGTCTTGTCTCATGAGCAGCTGTCAGCGTGTAACAGCCCCTAGACCAGATCTGGGCAAGGGGCGGTCCGCGAGCCGGATCCGGCCTGCCTCCTGTCTCTGACTGGCCCGCCCGCTGGCCCTCCCGCCAGTATATATACTATATATACAGTATTGGGTAAAACTGAGTTAATTATATCAGTCTGGCCCTCTATAACCATCCCAATTTCTCATGCAGCCCCTTGGGAAAATTAATTGCCCACCCCTGCCCTAGACAGTACATATTTGTAGTCACCAATACACAAGAAGATAATAGTGGCATGTGAGATAAACATCCTGTCATCTGATGGCGGATTGTGTTTGTTTTGCCTACTGGCTTTTGAAGTGGTGCTTGATGAGGACTTTGGTTTCATTGTAGGAAAAATATTGATGTAGCTTTCTGAATGGCATATGACAAATTCAGACATTTCTTTAAATTTGTTCTCCCATGTTAGCACCAGGAGGTTTTATAGTGGAGGAGACAGACACAGCCAAACTATCACGGACGGATGTTTGTGTCTTTTGCTGTGAGGAGACGCCGGAAAAGATCAGAGGATTCTATGAGGTTAGCATGTGCGAACACTTTTATCAAGCAATATTTTTTGAGTGCATGTTTCTAAATGAATGCATGCAAATCTTTTTCATTCATTAACACACAAAAATATGAGAAATAGTCTCTAATTTTAAGTAAATAATAAATGCTCAGTGGAGTGAAAAGAGGACACTATTTCCTCCACTCCATGAAAACTCTTTTCCCCGTCCCACTTCTGTAAGTAAATATTAACCATTGTTTTTGTACCTTGTTGCATTAAAATAGTTTTAAACACCAGTGCAGCTAAGAGTAGTTTTGTTTTTGACTGATATTTGTTTATGATGTGACATTTTGACATCTTGTTTGAACAGGTGTTCTACAAGCTAATTCGAAGGTACAAGTATCTGGAAAAGGCCTTCGAAGATGACCTACGTAAGGCAAGTCTTGCATTGGTTTTTTTTTCCATGCATGCAGCCCATGTAGACTTTAGCTTTTAGTGTATGTTTTGAGGTCGACATTTGACTTTATCTTTTTAAGAGATCTTAATTTGAATTATGTTTGTCTTGCAGATCCTAGTTTTCCAAAGAGGATTCAAGGACGAAGAGCGCCGCAAGCTAGCCATCGTAACCGGTCAGATCCTTGCAAATGGCCTGGCCTCACCTCGTGTTCTGGCAGCCTTATTTGAAGACCATCTGGTGAAGGAAGGTCAGCATCTACTGAATTCATACTTTCACTACATTTTCTCACCTGGACCAAATGTCTTTTTTTTAAAAAAAATATTTGTTTCCTAAATTTACATAAACTTTCAATTGTTTTATTACCAAAACTAGTAGTTAAGTAATAATTAACCCACAAAATGGTATGTACATTAAGGAATACAAATGGTTTATGCTTTAATAATAATAATGTGGATTTATATAGCACCTTTCCAAAGATTTGCTCATTGCGCATTACATAAATCATACATAGACTAAATCATCAACAACCATGCACCTATGTTTGCATATAACAGACACGCTCACTTCTACAGCATACACTCATACCCAAAGTAAATTATAGACACCCACTATGCAAGCTGAAGGTCAGGAGGGGGTCACAGGGAAGTCATCATTCTGAGATGTGTCTTAAGTTTAGACTTGGGTCCTTTGCTCTCAGTCTACCAGAAAAGTTTAAATTCTCTCCCTTAGGTCCCTAAATGTTATGGTTTAAAATTTTTGGTTATGTATCATTTTTAGAATCTTTAAACTTTTTGTGTTTTGAATTTATTTCAGGTAAGGTTTTTTATATACTTACATATAGCCTATGTATGCATACCTACTGCATAGCATTTTCCTAATATAAACCTGTCAGTATAGAAATTGTTATTGTTAATTATGCTGTTTGCAAGAGGTCTAAGTTCTAAAAGATTATTTTGCGTGTTTTTACTGATTGTTCAAAGTACTTGCTGTTAATCTGTCAGTAATCAGAAACAGACACAAATTTTATGGACATAAATGAATGTCTGCAGGCATTTCATTGGACTGTGCTGTGCTTGTGTTTGAGACATGGCTTCAAGAAAAAGATGTCAAGGAAATCTGTTCTGCTCTCAAGAAGACCCAGCTGGACAACCGGCTTCAGGTGGGAACCTCTGGATGATGGGTGAATGTGGCAAGGGTGGTATTTTGAACCAGGAGAAATGCAAATGGTAGTTTGCTTACATTTTTTTAATGCTCCATTTTTTAACAGTTCTGATTTGTGGTTGCCTGTAGGGTTTCCACAGACCATACAGTTACTGTTAGTGCAGGAGCAGTCTGCTGTCCTCCCCAGACGTCTTTATTCAGTGGTGATGTGGCCTGTATGCCCATCATGTCACCTGCTTTTGTTTGGACAAGTGATGTGTTTGTCTATAGATGTGATTAAGATCTACATCACCATCATACAGACCCCACTGTTTAGCTCACCTCTTCGCTTTCTAGTAAGCTGTTCCACAATGTGAAAGCAGTGTGAATCCTACAAACGAATAACTTTACGTGGTTTTTCTTTACTTTGTGGTTTGTTGTTTTGGTGGCTTTTATTACAGAAAGGGTACTGGGCAAAAGCATAAATATTTTTCTCAGTTTTTTTTCAGATGATATTTGTTACGTGGATAATTTAACTTGTGCTTTGTAGGTAGCAGCAAGACCTGCTGGCAGAGCTGCTATTAGTCCATCCGAGCCTTAAATGGCTATATTTATAGTTTCTTTCCAACTTGTTTCTGTGGCTGCTTCATCTGTTGAACTAATATTGTTTTGCCATATGATTTTACTTTCCTTTCAGGTCATATTTTATTTGCTAAGATTAAAATAGATGTATAAAGTTTTGGGGTTTTTTTTTTTGCTCCATCATTGACACCACTGGTTTCCTTTGTTTCAGGAACTTTTTCCTGCCAACAAGCGCAACCAAGAGACCTTCTGTGCCTACTTCCGAGAGAAAGGTCTAGGCTCTATAGCTGACATGCAAACTACCACATTGGCTACAAAAGCCAAGAAAGAGGCGCAGAAAACGCTGTCTGACATGATCTCAAGTGATAGTTCAGTAACTGATGTAAATATTTTTACCTTTGCCTTTAGTAGTCAACCCATAACTAACCATGGTATGCAGTATGCAGTAATGCATTAATTGATAATATATGATGTAATGGGTCAGCTATAGTTTCCTTGATCTGGATTTTTAAAACTTTTGTTGGGTGGTTAACCATGTGTTTACAAACGTCTCCAACGCTTAAAGCACCAATGCCCAACCATCAGTCATTCTCAAGGTTAACTCTTTATGCTCCCACTTGCAGCTATATATATATTTTTTTTTTTTTTTCAGATGGAGGAATTTACTCAAGATCTTATGCAGAAACAAGGCATGTCAGAAACTGAAGTTACAATCATGGCAAGTTCTTTGTTTTTTTTTTATAATTTGGTCAGATATGTTACTTCTCTGTTAAGTACTAGTTTAGATGTAATTAGCGGTGTTCTGATCCCACTAACAACCTAAGCTTAGATTATCTTAAATGTGTCTTCATTCAATCTGCAGTGATCCTCCTGTATTACCCACACAGGGCTGCTGTATTCCCATTGATTTCTGTTTCTTGATGTTATCTTCAGGGTACTGTGATACAGTGCAGAAAGCTTTCTTCTGTTGGTTAGGATGTTGCATGCAGGAGACTTGTTAAGGATACTTCTCCACTCCACCCCCCAAAAGAAAAAGTTCTTTTCATTTAAATTTTTTTAATTATTTCTATGAAGATCTGGAACACTGTCATGGGGGCTGTTGAATGGAACAAAAAGGAAGACCTTGTGGCTGAACAGGCTATGAAACATCTGCGCACATATACTCCACTTCTGGCTGCCACTGCCAAGGGGCCAAAAGACGAACTGAGCCTCATACTGCGTGTGCAAGAGTACTGCTATGAAAACATGAACTTCCTAAAGTCTTTCCAGAAAATCATCATTCTTCTCTATAAAAGTGAGTTTGTTAGAGTATTAAATATTTTTCCATGTTGTTTTTATGCAATACATTGCTAATACAGCCCTTTATACCCTTTAAAAAAAAAAAATGTCCTAATTTATCTCATGTTCTTGCTTCATTTAATGAACCACTTTTAATGGGCTGTTTTTATTTTAGAGCTTTGTCAAATATAGTAACAGCTGGAGAGTAACTTCAATAATGTAAACAGCATAAAACACTAGATAAATAATAGAAATAGATATACCAGGAAAAGTGGAAAGAACTTGGTGCAGGATAATTCTGCTGGCACCACCTGCGAATACCAAGGCTCTATAAATGTCAAGATTTGCTGATCTTGAGAATTCTAACATTCATATTGTCAGCCCAATAAGTTTCACATTAACAATGATAATTGTTTTGTTTGGTTACTTGGCTACTGTTTTGATAGCTTTTGTGTGAAATTTTTAATTGCAAAATATGTGAAATATATTAAGAAATTATGGTACAGCTTGGGTTGATAGATTGTTTTGTTGGTGAAGAGATTCATGCAGATTCTTGTTTGTATACATTGAATGGTTCTTATTATATCTGCTTGTAGCTGATGTGCTAAGTGAGGACACAATTCTTAAATGGTACAAGACCGCACACAATCCCAAGGGAAAGAGCGTTTTCTTGGAACAAATCAAGAAGTTTGTTGATTGGCTGGAGAATGCTGAGGAAGGTAACAGTTTTTTTGACAGCTTATTTATTCTGGTAAAAATATGCTCCTTTCAGTTGCCCATCACACAGTCTTCACAGGATGGTATATTGTTAATACAATAAAACCTCCTTATTAAGATCTTTCTTATCACAACCCTTTCAGTTCAACCCCCAGTAATTTTCGGGGATGTATTTTGCTATATAAAGTCATCTCTGTTATGACTTCCTTCCCAAACTGATTTTCAATTTGTGGTCTGTTAAGGCCCTGTATTACGATTTTCTGCATTACATTAAACAAAAAAGTACATTTTGAAAGAGACTGCTTCTTCTTTGGGTAACTGCACAAAAATGGTTGGGTAAGCATGGTCATACAAAAGCAAAAATATTAAGCATTATGATATGGTTTTTAAGAGCTTTATTTTAAAGACTTAGCTCCAGGAAAGAAAGCAGGCTAATCTCTCTACTACGATTCCTCTCAGTTATTACCTTTTACGAAGTCTTTAAGAGGGAGGTTTTACTGTATTACCCAGGTTATATATAAAAGTAGCAACCAAAAAAATCCGTACTCGTTAGTTATTTAATAAGTATAGATAAACCTTACTGATTGCAGTCCCATCACTTTAGCTAACAAAATGAACATGTATCTTGAAAAAGTCTGATAACTGCTGATTTTGGTTGCAGAGTCAGATGAAGAGGAAGGGGGTGACTAGAGGCAATCTTGACTTCCAGTGCAGCTATGTAGTGATCTGAAACCTTTCAGCTATATATACTTCAACCTATGCTAATAAGGCTAACATCAAAATTATTTACACCTTGCCTCATTTCCATCTGTTGATCACAAAATTACCTCTCCATTTCACAGGAAGACTGGTGCAGATTTTTTTCTTAAGCATTTTTTCCCAGTTATTGCCTTCTCACCAAATTCCTAAACTTTTGTCTCAATCACATAGTCATGTTTCAGATTAGATTATTATATACCCCTTAATTTTTATGCTGAGCAGAAATATATTTAGTTTTTATTTAGTTGAAGCTGTTAAGATTAACAAATGGAACATTCAAAACACAGATGAACTTGTGTTGACACAGGCAGAAAGAAACATGGTGGCAGTATGCCCTGCAAATAAATTTGTGTTCTGCCGGAGGTTTCTTTTGCCTCAGATGAATGTTCTAGTTCACCTGCCATGGGAAATTGTCTCAGCCCAGTGGAGGGATCCTTCTGTTTGTGGATCCTATTCTCTTAGTCTTGCAGTTTAGTGGACAGAAAGTGTCACACTCGAATGTATGCGTGTGATTTGAGAGATTTTGTTCACTGTCAGCAAAGATTTCCTAAAGTTGCAAATAAAGACTAAGATGTTTTGTGCAGAATATCCTTGCGTAAGGTGCATGACTTGCCGCTCAGTGTTGCTTTAAACATGAGGTGTGTAATTGTGTGTGGGTGTGCATGCGTGTGCAGTAAAAGGCTTACACATAAAAGCAAATCCGAATCTGAAAAAATCATCACAACAGACTAAAATGCAGTACTTTATTTTGGTTCTAAATTTACAATAGGAAACTGCTTAAACCAATGCAAATTTATTCCAACTGTTATTACATAACCAGTCTTACATAAATAATTTAAAACGTTTTCCCCACACCTTGTAGGTAAGGTTGATATCCCATATGAATTTACCAACTCTTGGACCTTGACATTCCTTATCACAAGCTGAACGCACTGACACTGTACATGTCAGTATGTTCTTGCACTCCGCCTCTTCATGTTGTCTAATGCATATAAAGCATGTTGGGGTTTGGTTGCTTTTTTTAGTGGGAGGGGGGGGGGATGAAGAGGGATTACAATTATTAAGAAGGTTGAATCCTGTCATAATGTGCCTCGTGCAGCTGCTGCCGAATAGATTATGACGTCCAGTCCCTTGATACGAGTGGTGGCATTAACAAGCTGCTTTTCCGTTAAACTTAAGCCAGCATGACATGCACGTGCGTTGTCCCTTGACAGCAGTCATAGAGGAAGAATATCTGCAGCTTGCAGATTGTGCAATAGTTAAACCAGGGCTTCTGCTAAGGCTAAATTCTTTGGGGTCCTAGGGACCCCTTCTTCAGATTTTTAAGGGGTCCCTGTTCTTCGCCCAACTTTGAATGGGACCCCATCGACGAAAATTGAAGGGGTCCTCCGAGCTTTTAATGCGTACTGTACGCAATTTTTTGCGTAAGCAGAAGCCCTGGTTAAACCATAGAGAAAAATTTGGAATGGACGGATGCATTATACATATAACACAGATTGAAGTTAATTTCATTTAACACAAAGGGATAACATTTCACACACCTGAGTGCTGTGTAATACTGAATTGAAGATATACATATAAATATACAATGAACAAAATAATGTCAGTTAATTTTGGGAGGTATATGTACTTGTTAATGAATGATTCAATTCGGATGAAGGGAAATGTAGGGACCTTTGTTCTATGAAAAGTTTAAAAATCTCCAAACTAGTCTGCAGGGCTTCTGCTAAGGCTAAATTCTTTGGGGTCCCAGCCTTCTTCAGATTTTTAAGGGGTCCCTGTTCTTCGCCAAATTTGAAGGGGTCCCCATTGACGAAAATTGAAGAGTCCTCCGAACTTTTAATGCGTACTGTACGTAATTTTTTGCGTAAGCAGAAGCCCTGCAGCCTGTTGGCATTTGGCGACTCTTGGTTACATTATCTGCTCTTTTTCTGGGGTCATTTCTGTGTCCAAAACATCCCTTGTTTACTTTTACTTTTTTGTTTTAATGACATCTTCCTGACCCTTATTCAGAAAATCACATCGGCTTTGTCCTGAAACACTATCGATCAATTTATCGACGAGCATTTTTCCTGTCTTTTTGTGAACTAATCCTTCTTTCAAGCGTTCAATTCACCCTGATGTATACATTTCTCGATAAAAGGTAGCTTTTCTGGCTATTAAAATCTGATGCAGAAGTAGACATGAGTCTGGGGATGAAAACAAAAATTCACCAAGTACGTAGGTAGCATACTTTCTGGGTGTTAATCTGGCTGAGGTTAAGCAAAGGCACGGAGCTGACCAAAGAACGCAACGCCTGAACTGTGGACAAAAGACACACGTCCTCCAGACAAAGGATACTCGAGCGTGAGTGTATGAGGAACGTAGTGATCCCCACCACCCTCTTATTTAGATAACATCACGAGTCAGAAATTAACAGACAAAATCACAGCAAGTGCATGGGTTTTTCTTTGCAGAGCGACCCACAACAGGGATACACGTTAACCGCGATTAGCTCTTATCCTTTATCTGATTCATTTGTGCTTTTTGCGATGGAGTGAGTGGAGACGATGCAATCTGAAATTATCCCGTTGTAGGATAGAAAAATACAGCGAAAATATAAATATTATAATATAATAATATTAGGTCAGCAAAGACCTAGAAGTTTCCCACGTCTACGATTGAAGAAATTTGTCCAGCTCTGCCTGAAACTCCGGACTTAACGCCTTTTTCAGGGCTTCCTGAGCAGCTTCGTCGTCTTCGTCGTCGTCTGCGTTCCCATTGTCGTTGCCGAGCAGCTTGTTGAGGCTGCGATCAGCCAGCTTGTCGAGAGCGGCAATCGTCTGCTCGTTTTCAAGCTTGTTATCCTTGCGAGGGGGAGGGCGCGAGTCGCCATTTTTCTGGGTTGCTGCTGAGGATGTAGGCTTGTTTTCTTTCGATGAAGATGGCCTGGAAGAGGACTTCTCCGCCGCCTTCTTGCTGCCTTCTGTTCTGGAATCTTCTTTTGTCGTCGACTTGCTGGTGTGAGACACGCTGTCAGCAGCTGTTGTCGCGGCTGTCTTGGCGATGCTGCTGACACGGTCATCGTCGCGTCGCTCGGACTTGGATGCGGATTCTTTGCTCTCGTCCCGCCGGTCTTTGCGAGAGTCTCGTGTAACGCTTTCTCGACTTTGACGTGACTCTGACGTCGCTTCCTGTCGTCTCTCTTCTCGGTGGATCGCGATGTTCACGTCTACTTTGTCTTCCCGGCGTTCATCGCGCCGGTCGAGCCTGCTTTTGTCTGTGCGCGAGGTTGATGCCTTGTCTTCCTTGCGTTCTGTGAGAGAATTTGATCTCTCGTCTCCCCGACGATCTGTTTGAGAATTCGATCTTTTGTCCTCCCGACGATCTGTTTGAGAATTCGATCTTTTGTCCTCCCTACGCTCGTCTTTTCTTATTTCTGTTTTCTCCTCTCGTCTGCCTGCGTCAGTTTTCACCGAGCTGTGTACATCTTTTACCGTTCTCGTGATCACCGTTGCCTTCGCAGATTCCTTCTCGTCCTCGTACTTCTCTTCGATCCTTTCCTTGTGTGAGATACTGACCTTCTCCGAGGCCACAACCTTGACATCGCTCTTGTTCTTAACCTTCTCCTCCTCTTCATACTCAATGCTGGTCTGTCGTTTTAATTGTCGGCTTTCCTGCTTTGTCCGTTCGTTCTGACTGACCTGAAATTATATAAATAAGCATGCTTAATTTCTTTTAAAGAGGTGCCTTTTTTTTTTAGAAA
This sequence comes from Pomacea maculata, assembly GCA_004794325.1. Lineage (NCBI taxonomy): Eukaryota > Metazoa > Mollusca > Gastropoda > Architaenioglossa > Ampullariidae > Pomacea > Pomacea maculata. The sequence goes on along the minus strand of SRHC01003282.1, from coordinate 89,561 downwards.
GGGATTTACCTTGTATCGTTCATCTTATTCAACAGCCGACAACGAACAACAAAGCCATAACAGGAGTAACTCGTTTCTTGGGCGCCGCAGTGAATGTCCCTGGTGTTATAGTCTCTTAATATGAAACTGTTATTAGTTTTGTACCAGTCAAGTTCACAAATCCTCGGTCTTGAACCCTGTCCCCTGATACCCTCTGAGACGTACCCTGTTCTGCCTGTCATCAAGCTCCACGTGCACTTCACGTGCCGTCGCCATCTCTTCATACGTCCCCTGGTCCCCCCTCTGCAAAAAGAGAGACCGAGTAGGTGAGCAGACGACAGGAAACAAAACACAGGTTTGTAGTGTTATTTGTGTGAAACTTGTAGATAACCGGTGTATCAGTAAATAATATCGTAGAAAAGCTGCAGAGACTGACTTTGTCTTTTTGTAGATTATTCTCTAGTAATTTGAAGACAGAAAAGCAGCATCTACAATTTATTTAACAAACAAGTGATTTTTTTTAACTTGACAGTAAACAGTTCAACAGATAAAGCAATCCTGTTCTGGTTTGTTTTTGGTTTTTTATCGGTCGTAATATGTATTTCAAACTGACAAAGCTGTCAACAGATCAACGAGTCCGAGCTTGATAAGTTGTGATGAGAAGCAGGCACAACACACAAACAAGTAAGACAACACACAAAGCAGCAAGCAGGTAAGCCGGCATTTCAGAGAGAATTTGAAATACCTGGGTACAGTCGGTGTTGGAGAAATAAAGAAAAGTGGAGGGGCAAGGACACGAGATGGGAAAGTTAGGGGTGTCTAGGATAAAGGAAAGAGGAGGAACAAGCAATTCTGAAGACGGTGAGACCAGAAAATGTGGTTGAAGGAAGAAAGAATAGAGACAGAAGAAAAAAAAATAAAGACTACGATGGGGGAAAAAAGATTTTGAGAAGAGGAAATAGGAGGAGGAGGTCCAAGGACAAAGCGCTGCCTGGCGGCACAGACGCAGGACAGAACGACCGACCGTGGCGAGCAACGAGTGACAATCTGACCAGGTGCCCTGCGTTCTAAAGACTCGACTGACAATTTGACAATGTGGGCCACTCTATTAAAGTCGGCTGACAAGTACTCCAATCTCTCAAAGTCGGCTTGCAATTTGACAAATGGACCCATCTCAAAGTCATATCGAAACTTTTTACAAGCGGGTCTACTTTATTCGCATCGTCTTCAGGGATACTTTTGTTGGCCTTCCTAGAGAGATTATAGTTTCTTCCACGTTCGTTTGAACAACAGGGCGCTGTAGCTTGTGTTCGTCAATCTTAATATATAAATTTCGTGTTTTTGTGTGTGTGTGTGTGTGTGTTTTAGAACCTATTCAGTTATTCAGTTATCATTTTCCACTATTCTAGGCCTTTTGAAGCGTTCGAATTTCTGAAAGTGTTTCGGAAACTGGATGGCCAACAGGAAGCTTGTTTAGAAAGCGAATTAAATCCGTTACAAATATTGTTTCTTTCGTCTCCTTCGGAGCAAAAAATAAACATTTGTCGTCTGTCCCATGTCTGCAAACATCAAGCGTTTTGGGGGGTTGGCCTTTGAAACACCAAGGAAACACAAGTGTTTGGGACTAGCGCCCCCTACTCTACACTTCACCTGCGATTGTTGCGCCGCGAGATACATCTCTACCCGCCTCGCCAGCAGCACTTTCTGAGCTAAACTTAGATCATTGCTGGTCTGAAAGCTTCGACGACTGCTCCTGCGATCTCGTCTGCCTCTCGCACCAGCCGAGATTGGACCTGGAGGAGGACCGGCCTTGCAGTCGAGATTGTCACTCGTGTCCGTCCCTAGAACAATGTCAGGCACAGACTTGGACCGAAAGAGATACGCAAAGGTGGAATAATGCCCATTAGTCGCTACTATGTAAGGAATTTCCAAGTAGGCAGGGTGCAATTGCTTTATCACCGGGGACTTCTGCCCTTGCTCGTCAACTTCTGGCAGCCTCCCGTCATGCACGGCTGACGAAACCCGATCTTTCTCCGATGAAACCCGATCTTTCTCCGACAAACTCCGAGTTACTCCGGGGGAAGTATTTTCTTCCCAGGCCCTGCGAGTAGACACGGTGGGTCGAACCTTGTTTTTGCCTGTCTTTACACTTGGAGAGCTTGTATGGCTGGAGGATAATACCTTTGAAGACCGGGCGGCCTTCTCCAGGGTGGGCGGTGGCGTTGGCGTTCGGTTTTTCTCTTCATCGAAGTTGGTCAGGTCGGATATGTCCACAGAGGAGAAGGACGTGTCGCTGCGTTCGAGAGCGCGAGACGACCCCAGCTTCCGCTTTGCCGGAGGAGTGCTGCTGACCTCTTGTGAACCGCCAGCGCTGGAGGAGCCCTCCTGAGTCGCTGAGCTTGGGGCCTGCAGCATGCAGAACATGTTTCTCGTAAAAATAAAAAGCATTGTCTGTCGTTCTGTCAATCGTTCGATTATTTTCTGCCTTCTTTATTTAAGCCTGGCTGTTGTTCCAGAGCTTTCACTTTCACTGTTTGTATTGTTTATATTGATTAATTCGCAGAGCATGACAATAATACTGTGGTATTTGTGGTACAAATAGACATTATTTTTATCATCATCATCGTCGTCGTCGTCGTCGTCGTTATCATCAGCTACAATCCGTCCATCATTCTACTACCGTAACATACAATGGCCGAGCAGATCATTGTGACAAAGTTACAGAAAATTCCCACACTGTAGTGATGGCAGAACAGCTGTCCGTGAAGTAATCACCATTAGACAACTTTTATTATTATGTGTGTGGGAGACTCGAATTAATGTGTCTATTTTCATGTGACAGTCAAAACTTCATAATATCGGATAAAGAGAGCTAGAGGAAAGTTCCGTTCACCGGATCGTGTTCTAAACGTTTGGAGAATTTTTTTCCTTGTTTTTTTTATTTTTATTATCTAGCAGGTCGTCACATAATCTGGATTAGGCAAGATCTCCTTTTTACCTTTTCCCACCAATTAGTGGGTTAATAAATAAGTTACATCAGAAACAAAAGGCAGTCGCATAGCAAACAGAAGGGACATAATGTTAACGAAAAAAAACCCCAACATCACAACAGTGCCAAACGTATTCCACTGAAGGATGTTAAAAAACGTTTTTTTTTCAATATCTTTTGTTGCTGTTTTCCGCTAGTATCGAACGGAAGAAATACCGGATTTTCCGGTTTCTTTCTTTCTTTTTTTCTTTTTTTTTTTTTTTTGTGTGTGTGTGTGCGGTGACAAACGTTTTAGAACGAGGAATCGATTTTATGCAGAAAAGCAAGCACCTGGGCAAAGAGATTACAGGATGGACTCTGTTATTGTATCACGTGACTCTCAGGTGTGTTTAGACACAGTGCCCGCTCTACCTTTGACTATGGGCTGATCTTTCACATCTAGCTTTTATCGGGGTTTTATGTTTTCTCTTATTAGAGGTTTGCTTTTGGTTCAGAATTACCGAAAATGACAATTATTATTATTATTCGCAAATGTGTGTAATTCATTTAGATATACACAGTCTTTGTTTTGAACTATGCACTAATCTTCACTTATGCCTATTATTGATGTTTGTCATTTTCTATTTTTAGAGAGTGAGGAAAGTGTAAGAGAGAAAGAAAGAGGAGGGAGAGAGAAAGAAAGATGTTTGCTCTTTTCTTTGTCTTGCTGAAAATTATGAACTTATCCCTCACCAGGAACTTGGATTTTAAAGCAAAGCTTTTACTGAAGTGATTTATTATCTACATTTATTATTCGCTTTGATGTTCTTTGTTGCTAAAGAAAAAATCAATAGTTTTGATTCTGCATGTCTTTCACAAATTGGACAGGATATTGTCTTTTCGTACAGATTTTCTCGGCTTCCGTTTCTTCCATTTAATATTTTATGCTGCTTCTTTCATTTACATAATTAAGCAGCAGAGCGTTCTAGAAACATGTCTTATATGTACAATGTCATCGACAATGGAGAGTGCCGAATATGACAGCTGAAATATCATTTTTGGCTGTCCTTTGATTGTAGTGAACTATTAAAAAAAGACTGTGTAAAAGCAAACAAAACAGAACAACTAATTAAATTTTTGTGATGCAATTTGTCTCTAATTTTCCTTCTAATATGCCTTTCATATAGACCTCGTCTGATTTTTATCTTCATTTTCAAAGCCAACCATTTTACTGAAAGAACAAAATTCTTTCAAATATTTATGATACACAATATTACTGCCTTTTTATACGTTATTGCAAATTTAATCGCAGCAGAATGCCTTGCAAGCAATGAGTTAATCTCAGCTGTTGGTAACTATTCGGACCGTACTTCCAGAAACTTTTAGGTTATTACAACATTGGAAGAATTCTTGTACTTTTAGCGTAATAAGTATTAAACGAAATGTAGGAAAACACTGCCATGTATACTGTTATAAGTAAGTTGAGGTACACGAATACAATATTCCTTGTCATAACCCTCGTCGTACCTGAAATATCAGGTCTACCTGGTGAGCGAATCAATAACTTGCTTTACATGTCTATTGTCAAGAGTAGTTCATCAGGTGCTGTGACCGACAGTAATCTAGGCACCGTTGTTCCAGAAGTGCGGCGTGTTTGAAATGTTTTTCTTATTTATTTACTTAAGCGTTAGAGGACGCCATTACACGTTCACAGGGTCATTGCTGCATTAGTAACTCTTGTCGACAGTAAAACGGAGGACAAAAAAAAAAAAAAAAAATGAGAGGAGTGGTGCATTGTTCCTATGTGGTTCTGCGATTCAGATCCAGCTCTGGCCCTCTCATTTTTCCTCTTTCATATGTGTGCGTGCGTGTGTGAATAAAAGCATCAAAAGAAATATTTCGTCTGGTCGTACATACTACTTTCACAAGCAATGTCTCTCAGACATGAAAGACATGTAACCCATTGTGAAGTTACTTATTCTTTATCTTTAGTGACAGATAATCCGTGTGACCGNCGCCTTGTAGTCAACATTTGGTTATGTCCACTCAAACGCTTCTGTGTTTACCGACACGCGTCCATAGCAACCACACGGCACACAGCAGCCCTGGCACGACAAATCAATAGGTTATCGGCGACCTCGCACTGCAGAACAAACAAGAACAACAGCGACAACAGAGAACAAAGATCTTGCTTGCATCGTCGTCGGTAACGTTTGTGAAGGTTTCGGTGACACTTGTCCTCAAATTTACACGCTATTCATTTCTGTGTGTACAGACCTTGAACCAAAACATTCAGGTAGACAGGGTTTCTATCTTGTCTGTTATAGGTGTACATGTTTACACATATGTATATAGTACGTCTCGTAGCAAAATATCGAAATGCCAAACAAATGAAAGGCAATTTCATCTAATGAAAAAAATATTTCCCCAAATGTGTCCGATAGACAGGCAGGTGGGCAGTTACTGAAGTAAGCATTGTAAGACAATAGACAGACTGGCAAGTAGGGGGACAAAGAATAATCAATGCATTCGCTGTGATACTGGATTAATATTTCAGCGATAATCAATGAACCTACTCTATAACATTTCGGAAAGTAATGAGCTGAGCACTTCTTACACCGGGGAGGGGAATGGCAATGACCATCGATTCCTTACTCGCCGCTCAGACTTTGAGAAAAGGTTTCTTAAAATAAATTAAATCCACTTGCGAAAATAATTTTACATTCGGGTAGTGCAGGTAACAGTCTCCTATCTTCAGCTTCCTTGTGGTGACGAAAAACGAAATCATCAGTACAAAAAAAGACTATTATTTGGATATTTATAATAGTCTGAATATTTTATATCAGGATTCCGGTCTGTAGAGCCATGGTCTAAATTGTTGGAAGGCAGGAATCCTCGCAATTCAACGCTAAGGAAAACGAAAAGCTTAAAAGCCAAAAGTCGTTTTGGATATGGCCATCAAGAGGATTAATTTTTTTAAAAATAATTACGAAGTGTGCTGACCAGTGGACCTAACGCATGAACAAGAAGGGCATCAACTCTTTATATTGCCGAAGGACCAAATAGAATCTTGGTTTGGTTCAGGACAAAGTAGCGGTCCCTTTTCGGTAAAGGGGGTTCTTTCTGAGTCCAACTGTTTGTCTTCCTATCAGTAAGGAAACGTGCGACAGAAGGACAAAATTAAACTCCACCTTCCTCATGCCATCGTCACTCGCTGTAGCCACAGAGCACAAAATGTATTTCTCGCTCTCAAACATTGCTTCCACGAGATGCATCTGCCAACATCGTCCCCCATCTCCATACATCCTTGTATGGCTGGATTTCCTTAATTCTTTTATCTCTGACAGTCAGCGTGTTTTTGTACACACATTTCATGTACGTTTGATTCTATTAGTGTTTTAATCATGTGTTTTAGAAAAAGAATTCCCACCAAAGAATGGCAGCAGCCACAGAGGTTTTAGTCATAAGTACATAATAATAATACTATTAATAGTTGTTGAAACACAAGCAAACAAACAGATTGTACAGCTTGATTGCATGACCGTTATTTTAGCCACGTCACTGTTTTTTCTGCAACTCTCTCAACAACTGCCGGACCTCCACAGACCTATAATGAAGCTCGGTATGGATTTTGCAATTTCTCGTTGTAAGAGAGGGATACATTGCCTGCACGTCCTTGCTGTTGTTAGCTGAGATGAATGTCTAATGAAGAGGCAGAACCAACCATGGTTACCGTCAAAGGTATGTCACCCTTGGAGTGGACCGATCACACCGCCACCTATTGACGACATTGTTGTGGCTGTTGTTGGATGACTGTGGCTTAATGCGTGCAAAAACCTCATAAAACTTTCTACCTGTGGCCTTTGTTACTAACTCGCTTGACAGGCTGCATTACCATGTAGGCTGAGTAGAACCAATCTCCCAACAGAAAGAAAGAAAGCAAAGAAAAGAAAAGAACTAAAGAAATATAAAGGAAGAGACACAGAAAGAGTACAAAGAAAACACTATTGGCTTAACAAGCATCGTAGCCAATTTCTGGCCAGAGGACGGCATGGACATTGGCAGACCTTTGAAACAATTTTCACTGGACTCAAACTCGTCCTGTTCCTAAAGCAGGTTCTCACGCCCTACACCGTAGAAATCACGTTTTAATTTTCATTNTCTTTCTCAGTCTACAAAATGTCTACCGTTCACAGCTGCCTACCACTAGTTTCGTTCGGTTTTTTTTTTTTTTTTTTTTTAACCACCGTTTTAATTTGAGTAAAAATCAATAGCACACTTTAAATGTTTCGGCTTATGCATTAATGATGTGCTTTTCTTCGTATCAACATCTGATGCCATTATGGAGTAGTTAAAACACACCTGCTTTATAGGAGAGTCAATATTGTCTTTCTTGTAAGTTACGTTTCCTCGAATATTTTAGAACAGATTTTTTGCTTTTGGTTTTAGCATTACAATGTTTACGGGGGAGTTGTGACATCTCTGTGACTGCCAAGTGTGCAAAGAAGAAAATCATTAGAGCTTTGACATTATAATTATTTTGACAATATGACAATTCATTTACTGTCCTTGCTACACTTCTCATTCTTTCCACCAACCGATTATTTATAGATTAACTCATCTATTTAGGTTGTTACATATCGACAAGTATATGTTCATTAAATAACCACACACATGCACGTGCAGGCACTTACACAAGTACACGCTTTTCGAGAATATGTGACAAATGTGCGCAAACTAAATACGCACACATCTATATACTGGACTGAAAATAAATGTAGAAGAAGGTGATTAAAAAAACAAACAACAAACAAACCAGGCCTTAACTACATACCTCTTCTTCCTTCAGCTTCCGGTAGGCCATGATTCGGTCGTACAGCGTCATGCCTGGCTGCTTGGTGTTCATCTTGTTCAGAGTTCGGTTCTTGAGAAACTTTTGAGCCGCACGGTACTGGGGGCCATACAGCCGCTCCAACACCATCTGAAGCCGCTCGGCCACGAGGTCGGCGCTGTCGCTGGGCGCTAAACACAAGCACGAGGTGCACAGAGTTAGACACCGCTCCCCCCGCAGACGTCAATAGCATTGTTACTCTATGGGTCCGCGCGGGCGACATGGCGAGCGCCTTGGCCCATGAAGGGAGTCAACGCAGCGGGCATATCTCGGCGGATGTTGATCTGTGGCTCTGCGTCTGCTAAGGCCACTCTGTGTACCCGGGGTTCGATCAGCGTACTCCGAGCGGGAGGTGGTTAGGGAGGACGTCTGCTAGCACAGAAAAGGAGTGTCTTCCATTCTCCGAGAGAAACGTGGCTGTTCGTTAGTGAAACTGAGGGGTCACCACATCCTCTTTAATAGATTATCATGGGATTAACCCATGGAGTGTACAGAGTGTGTGTCACACTGACCAGAGAATATTGACAGTTTGTTGTCGTTGTGATTTTCAGCGGCGCTTTGATGATATGGCGGACGCTGCTGGATGTAACGACTCGTTTGATTGGATGTTTTCTTATTCGTTTTAGTGCTTTATTTAGCAACTTGGTGATGGACTATAGTTGGTTATAGGCTGTTAATTAATTGACTGTTGGTGTTTTAAGATAGTAACTGACGCTCCATCAAAGAGCATTGGCCCAGCTGGTCCATGTAAACAGAGAAATCGTGAAACAAAGTATACACAGTGGACTGGAGGCTGAAGATCAGAACTCGCAGACCATGAACCTGTTTTGGCTAACAGCTGCGCCATGTGGCCCTAACCCTAATAGATGTATCATTGTTTTTGCATTTTCACGAGAAAACTAGAGTACTAGCATATAAAACATATTTTCTAACCGGGGTCACAGGTCACTAAGGGATTTTACCAGCTACTGTGGTGAGTGAGTAATGTGAGTGAATGTCATGAAAATCGTGCTTATTTGTCTGTACACCTGTCTGCGAGTACACGTTCGTGTAGATGTATATAAAATGTACGGCACTAGCAAACACTGTTGCGGAGGCTTGTTCGACACGGCGTGTAGTGCGCATGTCCTTAGCGCAGGCAGAACTGACAACGCTGGCGATGTTGAGCCACCCGGGGTGCATGTCACGCCACTCACGCGCACTCGGACATGACCGTTAATTAAGAATTAAGTCATTAATCTCGTGTATGCCACCTGACACCACCATAATTATCCTTGTACCTAATCTTTTAAATTAGTTGCGAATGTAGCCGTGGTCTTCTCAGCTTTTGTGTCATCGAAAAGAAAGGGTCTCACAACTAAAAAGAGGAAGAGAAAAAAAAAAAAAGAAAAGAAGGAAATATTTTGTAAAGGACAAAGTAGCATGAACTGAGAAGCTGGGAGGACTATACAGTGTGTGTACAGACGGACGGCGTTGGAGCATCATCATGTACTCGCTAGTCAGGTCGTTGGTTCGGATCCCATGTGTACTTTTCTCTGACAGTGACACCTTTACACAAGGTTAGCCTTCATGGCCCTTCATCTCTTCTTTAGCTTATAGTACAAAGCCATCTCGAGACTGAACCACTTTTTCTATTAAAAGAGCCAAACAATCAATTATCCAGACAGCACCCGCCTATGATTATATTCCAAACGTTGCCTGACCCGGCTGCTAGAGGCTGGCAATGTTTTAGCAGCAGTCATATGTACAGAAAATAAAAAAATAGGTTTAAATAGTCTTGGAGTAGCTTTCAACGATCATAAAATTACTATTCCCTAAGCTCCATATGCTTAAAAAAAAACAACCTTTAAATACATTCCAAAAATCATAAATTGCAGTCAGAATAATTTTCTGTAACTGTGTAGTCGACTAGTTGATGGTCAAACAGGTTAGAGACAATAAACAGTAAGCACAGTATCGGAAGCCATGGGGTGGGTGAATGAACTGCACACTTTCACTTTGAGTGAACAATTTTTCTCGGATTGAGTGACACATGCAGGTAATCTCCAGTAGGTGGGACAAAGGGAAGCAACTCGACATTCTTAATACGTTCAGGAGTTCTTGATAAGCTCCCTTACCCAGGACATCAAAAAGGCGCTTACTGTAAACCAACCGTTCTATTAAATTTTATGGATATAAATTTTATACAAAAAATGTAAAAAGATTTCTTATTCAATGTATCACGTGAAAATGGCGAACGTAATAGAATAAACAATTATAACTATTCTGATAAAGAAAGCAAGTATTGTTTCAGAACAAGTAAGTTCATGAGTTTTAGAACAATGATTGTTGCTAGATTGAAAACAAGAATTGTTGAACATTGGTACAGATATATGGAGGCTGAGGGGTACTCACGCGCCATGGTGGCGCCAGTAGCGTTCGCGTGATCCTTCATTTTCTGCTGCCAGCGGTGTCGCTTTGTCGGAGCCTGCGCGCTGTCCGGCTTCTGCTGCTGGTCTGTGCCCGAGGATGCCATGCGTGTCCAGCACTATGTGACGTCACCCACCTACTGCACCTGACGACCGCGAGACGTTAATGCAGATGACCGTGGAGAATGTCGGGTCGTCCGGGTAGACTAGAAGAGTAAACCGAGTACTGGTAGTATTCTGAAAGCACATACATGGGAAGCAACTCAGCGAGCCTTAGAGGTACTTTTCTTAAAGATCAGGTCATAAAGTATTAAAGCCAGAGCAGTAAATATGTCAGGGGCTCTACAATTGAATAAAACAATAAGAATTCTTTGGTGCATATTGGAGTCGAGGTAGCAATATCAATGAAATGAAATTTACTCCACACACATTAATAAATAATACATAATATAACCGGGGTATCCTGCTCCACAAGGGTAACTCTTTCACATGTGTTATTGTTGTTAAATATTGAAACATTTTATTTTTATGTTCTCTAGTTATCCTGAGAACACATCCTTCGCGCGCTCTCCTTTTCTCTCCCTCTCTGTCATCAGTACCATCACAAAATTAAATTTCTTCTGCTAGTACTGCTTCATTTTGGTCTAGCGGTACGTGTAATGTCTCAGCACTAAGAAAATGTACATAAAAAAATAAATAAACACACTCTGGAAAAGCATACACCTACCAGAACCTGTGACCAAGCTGTAATAGAAATAAACGTTCCTGTCAACGTTGGTGGGCATCTAAGGTGGTTTCAGTCAAAATTTAAAAAAAAATTCTGTTAGAGAAGACGAATAGATTTTGGACATCAGAACGTTACATTTTCTTAGAATGGCACTGAATACGCCATCAGAGACAGATAGATATATGTAGATATGATAGAAAGCAATATATAGACAGTATAGATATCATAGAAAGCTATTCATGGACATAACAGGTATACTTGAAGTAAGGGCGGCTCTAGGCTCGTGGCGGCCCTGTGCTGGGGCACAGTTTGCACATAACTAAGGCCGCCCCTGATAGAAGGACATATAAAGACACTAAACATGTGATAGAAAGCCATGTACGGACAGTATGATTATGATAGCCATGTATGGACAATAAATTATAGGCATGATAAAAAAATATGTATAGACAGGACAGAATAGGTATAATAGAAAGACATACATAGTACAGATATAATAGAAGGACAGACATAGTATATATGTGACAGAAAGGCACGGATAGCACGGATATAATAATCATGTATTGACATATAGATATGATATTAGATAAAACTAAGAGGGTAATTAGAGGTAGCTCTATATCGAAACACACAACTAAACAATATCACAACATATTCATATCCTCTGCACTCTTAGACATTCATGGTTCAAAGATCTCATGGAAGTCTCATATCGAGATGCATTGTCATCCGAGACTTTGACAAGATATTGACCGTCGTGGTTACTAGGACAGCTGTTAGTATACAGAATAAGCAAAAGCGGGGATAAAACACAGTCTTGGGGTGAGTCAGTGCGCACTGTGATGGAATAAAAGATAGTACCATTGACAAATACTCGTTGCTGTCTGTCAACTAAAAAGTGAATGTCACTGGCTGATGGTCAAAGGAAAAATAGTCAAGAAGTCTTCTAGCTAGGATACGTGGTTGGTGTTGAAAGCCGATGAGAAGTCAGCAAACAACAGTCGTGCTTGAGCATGTGGATTCTCCAGGTGTTTGAACAGAGTATGGAAGATAAACAGTGTGGCATCATTAAAGCTTTGCTTAGAAAGCCGTGTATAGACGTTGGATAGATGGGGGTCAGGCAGTGAGACAATATTGACTGGTGTCTTAAGACAAAGGGGACATTCAAAAGCCTCAAATACACTTCATGCGCGCGCGCACACACACACGTCCTCGCGCTCACCTACGCACGACACACACACACATAAGTGCTCTGCAAAGTGTTTCAGTATTTCTCGCTAGAAGCCCTCACCTGATGTCACGACAGAAAAAAAAACCACTCGAAAACCACCAAAGACATTGTACTTCACTTACATTGCTGTCTGTATTAAGAAAGGTCTTTGAATGACTCTCATCTCTTTCTCCAACTCTTTCAGCGTGAGGAAACAAACCCATCGTGAACAATAACAATGGACAACAAAAACAAAAAGAAAAAAAAAGCCACTGCATTCACTCTAAGCAGGTGAGGGTGTTGGAGAAGGTCAGTTTAGCTGCGCAGGTTGGCTTACGAAGCGAAAAGCTGTCTTCAATTTTTGAAAAACACAATTATGGATTCTCTCTCTATATATATAAAATGAAAGTATTCATGAACTTCACAGATATGGAAAGAAAAATGACATGGTTTACACATAATGGGAAGTATAGATTTTTAGTATGAGCACTATCTGGAATTGTCCCTGTGGATCAATAAAGATTTATTGTAACCTTATCTGAATTATAAACAATGAAACATGATAGCGGTTCGTCTAAATGGAAAAATCATCAAAAACGATTTTCCTCCGTCTTTTGTGATACAACGGATTAGAGGTTTATTTAGTCCACATAAACTATCTAAATTTTATTACATTCTATTTACATTTACTAAAGCTGTTGCTGATCAAAAAACATCAACTGTAAACATCCACTTTTTACATTGTAATAGATGCATCAAGAATTTATTGTAAAAGAATCACCTTTTGAGCTGAAGCTTTTGACTTCTGATTCATTATCGCGCATTTTCTCCCCAGTTTTCTGATGATTATAAAAAAAACCAAGCTTCACACTACCTCGTAATCACTCTCGTTTATAAAGTGTCACACAATTTTACATGCACCAAAAACACTGACTTAAAAATATTTATCTTGTTTGGATCCTCTTAGAACCTGACAGAATACAGCCACTGACATCACACCAAGATCAGGTGAGGAGGGAAGCACACTTCACATCTGACTGCGCTCGTGCATTCTCCGAATGTCAGAAAACAAATCTGTCCTCGCCTACCTTCCCAGGTGAAGTTGTCAAGCTTCTTTGCCAACCTGTTTCCGACCCTGTCCGGGAACAAAAGGCGACAGATCCGGAAACTTAAGATACGATTGCGGTTCGGTCGTCATGGAGCCACGAACAGGTAGGCGCTTGCAGCAACGTGACACGTGACACGTGACACGTGACATTTTCACCCGGAGTGCTAATCGCCTCAGAAATCGGAGAAAAAATGAGGGCTGATGGAGAGAAGGGCATAGGGTCTACAAGCCCCTGAGTCATTCCTACAGCATTTATTTTATACAAGTGACTCGAGAAAACGATGTGAGGGACTCACAGAAAAGAAAACAAGAGAGGAAAAAATTCATAAATTCTAAATGGAAAAGCACAAAAGAACAGAAAGAAAAAGAAAAGTGAAGAAGAAAAACGAAGAAAGAAAGCATATTAAAGATAAAAAGTTAAAACAACGAAAACAATAGATTATGAAACCAGAGGAAAGCCAGTAAGTGTTTGAAACAACTTCTGCCGCTAAAGTACTGGCAATAATTTATTCTTTTATTCTAGAACTTGAGAGAACAATAGACGCGCAATAAATCATCGATTGGGATTTCGATAACAATAACTGGCTTATCCGACAAACATGAAAAACAGTTTCCTTCCGACGAGCTCTTTCATCAGATTATTAAGTTCCAGACTTTGTTTTTGAACTTTGATGTAGGTGGATGCGTGGTTCCCTAGAGGGTCATTACACTGCGCCGACAAAACAGACTTACCATTAGATGATGCAGCTCATGAAACATCGTTTTGTGCTGGAATCGAAGCCACTCAGCTTGGAAAACAAGTGTGTTTTTGTGTGTTTGTGTGCTGTTGATTGCCTATTGTGTCGCATGCAAACAATATTTCATATCAGAAAGTAATCAGACAGTCCCTTGAGCTTTATAAATGCAGTGGTAGAACAAATATTTAACCAGCATGTGATCGCGAAGAAAGATTATCATAGATTTTTTTTAATGCGATTTGTCAGACTTTACAAAGCCTTGAATACTGTATTGATATCAGGAGAGGAACCTGACTCAGGCAGCGCTTTCAATTTGGTTTCAATGCTTCTAAATAGAAAGAGGAATTCAGAGTGTTGTGCAAAATCTCTGCTTCCCAATCAGTTCCAGTGGACAGCTCGATTGTTTCTCATCTGTCGGCGATCAGAACTGTAGCTCTTATCTATTTCCTGTGCACAATGTTCAAGGTAGCTGAGGCTCTTTTCCATTTCCTGTCGGATGTGTTTTAGACCTGGCGTCCACTTTGCATGCTAGAGACATATCATGCAAGTTCACTAGCAAGCAGTTCATAAAGGAATAATTTTTTAAAATTCATCATGGTCTGTTATTGAGCCAGCAGAAATCGTCCTCAGAAGCCAATGCCTTCCAGTTATTTGACTTTTGTGTCTCTTTTTATCTAAATGCAAACGCTAATAACTTATAATGTAGTAAAACAACAACAACACCTTGGAAAAGTAAGAAGAAACAAGAAGAGGGTGAAACAAGAAGAGACGGAGAATGGGAAGTCTTCATTCTACACAGATGAGTACTCAAGAGTGTTTAGAAGGCCCAGTGACGACATCCAATGTTTTATCAAACCTCCAGGCATTGCTTTAATACAACATTATCTTACCTTTGTTGACTTACCGGTTGTGCGGGGAGAAAAACTCCTAAGCTTTCAGAATAATGCTAGAAAATGCAAATTTTCCGCCTTAGGTTTTTACTTTGTAAGGACAGGACATTCAAGATTTTACTGGGAATCTTTCAGAAGTCCAACCGAGATATAAAGACCTATTGTGCCGGAGCATCGTGCGTCTGGGAACGGCACCAGCTGTTGGCAGCACTAGTCGGCCAAGGGACGAGGGCATCGAAACTATGGAAATTACAGCTCTTTGATAAACGACTTCTGAAACTCTAGCACAAAAGAAGCAGGAGACCGCAAACAATTTCTTGTCCACGCGCCCAGGGCAGGAAGAAACCAGCTGGAGTTAGCGTAGAGTTCAAAGCGAGGATTGGCGAGGAGAGTGGTTCAATGATGCTGGCTCGGCTTATGGCTGCGATGAGGCAATGTCGTTAGTTGAGGTGCATTTGTCTACAGCTGTGTCTCCTTTACACTTGTCTACAGCTGTATGGCCTTCACATTTGTCTACATCTGTATGTCCATTACGTCATACACAAGCACTTCCGCTCCCCTATTTTAGCTCAAATAACGATGAAGTATGCAAATTCGTGGTTCTCATATTATACCGAAATATGCAGGTTCGTAATCTTTCTATTGATCTCAACAGCAAAAACAACTATGGACTTGCCAGTGCATGCAATTAAAACCTTGATGGCTTATGTTGTGGTTGCAGTCTATCCATTAGCCGTCTGCGTACCAGAGCATATCAACCGCCCAACACCGATCCATCGATTTTACTGGTCACCATTTCTCTTAGTTTTCTTTTTTTTTTCCCACCTGATCTTTCTTCGTCACTCAGTCTTCACCTCTGTCACAATATTATAAATAATACATTATGATATACATATATTTAAAATAGAAAGTCATTCAAACATACAAACAGAAATGTAAGAAGATAGATATGGAAGAGGTTACTAGATAAAATATTTTACCGTTCGCTAGAGCTATAGACCATGTGATGTATTTTAAACCCTGTAACTTATATATCATTTCGTAAACACAGGTTTGTAAACAAACAGGCTTACACATATACATTCACACGCACAGATTTTGTTCTGTAATTGATTACAAAAAAGTGTCCCGTTATGTTTTTGTTCTGTTTCATTATAACATTTCTACGCATAAAAATGAATTCTTCTCAGCAGGGTGTTCATGTCAGCTGATAATGATCATGGAAATTGCTTATGGACCATTGGTGTTTTCTATGATCGATCAGCGACAGGTCTGTGCAGCGAGAGTGAGAAGTGCGTCGCCTGGACTCCCTGTACCCCACAGTGAGCTCCCCTTGTCCAGTGACGTCACTGTGGTGGTTGGAGAAATGGCGCCAGGGAACCTGTTACGAGTTGAGATTCTCGGCAACAGCCCTGGACCTCAAGAACAAGTAGACACACGCTCTTCCTTTCCTGCCAATCTCTATCCCCGACAACAAGCTTCTTGTCTCCGTTAATGAGCTTTGTTCACTCCCTGTCTCCAGCAGAGAGCTTAAGCTTACGAAAATATCGGTTGTTTAGCCGTGTGGTTCAAATGGTCCAAGTGCTTCTATTGATTTAAAAAAAAATAATTTTTTTCTTCTGAAAGATCCAAATTTAGTCCTGATTTTTAAATATCGCCGTCTCCTTTACAGCAATTGCATTTCAATAGCTGGGAATTTCTCAGTAACTGAAGGCAAGACTAAATGTAAACGTGTCTCTCAAAAGGAAAGAGTAAATAATTCAGATTTAAAATAAATTAAATTCTTTAAATCAAATTGAATCTTTCAGAAAGCAAGAATTTTTGTTTTTATTTTTGCGAATACACTGTAAACGAGAGAAAGAGTGACAACGCATAGAACACTGAAAAGGAAGAGAATATGCGATCTTGTTTTTCTCCAAGAAAAAAAAAAAAAGACTATTCCTCTCAAGTTATGTCAGGCCATTAACTCTACCCGAGAAACTCCAAAGCATGTCTGCAAATTCATGCGTAAAATAATGGCCGACTATAATTCCGACACTATATTGGCAGCCTTTTAGTGTTGATGCAAAACATGTCACGTGGTACCATGATGTTCACTGAACCTACACAATGCAGCCAAACGTGTGTTGCCTTTCTAGAAAAATCTTTGTCGACGTTCGACCTCAGTTACTCTCGGAGTTTATGAAGTGTCGGGAAAACAATATTCCACCGACAACAACACCAGGTATGTTACACCGTCAACACGTATCGACAAACTGCCAGGCAAACTGTTTGCACACTTTTCTCTCCTATTTTCTGTTTTTGAGAAGAATCGTTGAGAACATTTTTTTAAATAAACAGTGGTTTAAGGATCAATTTAACTAAGCAAGCAGATAGAAATCGGTTCTTCCTCTGTATTTCTTTTCTTCCTATTGAGTGATTTTTTGGTTGATCTTTGTCTGTTTGTTGGGGTTTTTTCCTTCTTGGTTTGTCTCTTTTTTGTTAGTGTTTGTTGCTTTCTTCCTTTCTTTTCTCGCGCTTATTTTGTTTCTTTTTTCTCATGTCCACTTCGTTCCTGATCTTGGAATTTCCAAGAAGTAAAACTCACAAGTGTAACCATTTTACAAGTTTTTTTTGTCTTTCCTTACACACATTCCTGTCACTTTTCACAAGATTTTTGCGTTTCTCTGGCTGCTATTCAATGGCTTTGAGTTAAAACGAGCTTGAAGCGCTCCTTGTCGAATCTTTTGGCAGGAATATAAGAGATGAAAACTCACTTCATCAACTTTCTTGTAGAAATTGCCTCTTGTCTAACAAATTCTTCTACAAAGAACTATTTGAGCGTGTGGGTAAGAAGAATTTTCAATTGTGTTTTCAAGTTTTTCTCCCTCCTCCTCATCATGATGTCTTATAATCACCAATCAGCAATACAATAAGTCACAAGTGTTCGCGGGAACAGTACTATTGATAGGAAAGTGTTCTTGTAGTCACAAGGACCTTTATTGTTTAACCTTTGTCTATTGAGCAACGGCTATGTAATGATTTTTCGAGCGCTTTCCTGTTTCATCATTGTGTTTCTATTGAGCTTCATTAAAACACTAAACAGGATAACAAATAATTAAGTTATTCAGAGAATTGAGAACGACGCGGTGGAAGAGTGCATTTTGCGACATAGTGAGTTTTGATCCTGGACAATAAAAGTACTTCCTGAACGTACTTAACTTTCTTTTTATTAAAAATATATAACATATAAGAAGGAAAACTTGGCGATAAAGAATGGAGGAAAATGGAAACAAAAACATGAGACAATGGAATACAAATGGCGAGTTAGCAGCTAATGTTACATGTACAGTCACTCCTCACAATTCGAAGCTTTTAGTTTCGAGATTTTGATTATTAGCTGGTTTTCTACCAATAATAAAATTAGATTTTTTTGTTTTTTAAAAATTGTAGTCTACGCAAGAATAGGTATGAAAAATTTAAAAAATTATTAATATCGTAATTTTAAATTTATAGAACACAATGTTGCGGTATGGTTCATAGTAGGTTGGTTTGCTTTTCTGTGTTAAATCAAAAAAAGTGTTAAGAGTTAAGGGTTGGGGGGCTTACAGATTTTAGAGCATTTTTCCACATTCTCTGTGGTGGTGGGGGAAGGGCAGGCGGATTTGCGTCCCCAACCCCTTCGATTGCCGAGGGCGGACTGTGCGTGAAATACAGTCAAAAACATGAAGTTTACAATACTACTTTGAGACATAAATCAAGAGGGCAATTCCGCGATTGAGGGTTTGTCGTACAATAAATCGCGACCTTAATCACAGGCTATTTATAATCGCAAAAGCTGCTTCAAAGAAAGACTCGCGCAGTGTTTAACGTCGCTTTATTGCCCTCCTTCTTTGCTCCAGCAGTGCAGAGGGTTCGAAGGACGAGAAAGGCGAGTCAGGCATGGAAGTCAGCCCTCGAGACACACACACTGACCGCATTTACCGTTTTGAGTCTTCGGGACAGTAAACTACGTCACAAACATTTGAGTCACCAGGACAGTAAACTACGTCACAATTAGTCTCCAGGACGGTAAACTACGTCACAAACATTTGAGTCACCAGGAGAGTAAACTACGTCACAAACATTTGAGTCACCAGGACAGTAAACTACGACACAAACATTTGAGTCACCAGGACAGTAAACTACGACACAAACATTTGAGTCTTCTGGTTTGGAAAGCACGTCACAAACATTAACCTCTTAGATTCGTGTTTATGAGTTTTTCTAGCCAGTATTTATCGCACGTGCGTATATCCTGGGTATTTGGGTTGCTCTACCGGGTACGGTGTATCTGCCATGCACCACATCTGCACGTCAAACGTGAGGGCCCATTTGGAGTCAAAATAAAACAAAATATCACAAAAACCAAAACACCCCAAACAATTAAAGATCTACAAACAACGGCAAGTCATATCAGACCACATGAAACAAAAATCAAAACCAGAAATAAAAGACGATGCAAACAAACAAACAAAAGCAAGCAAACAAACTACCAGTCACAACAACAATTTTTCTAGAAAGGAACGGGTACATTAGAGACTCACGTGTGACGGGTTGTGAACCAGATGTCAGCTGCACGTCCTCTGCGCTGACTCTCCTCAAGCGTTTGTCGGTGTCTTTGTCCACCTTTCTCCTATAAGTTCGATGCTGCAAGCTGGGCGGCCCGCTGGCTGGCTGAATGCGTTCTCGCCCCTGCCCCTACCTCCATCCCACCCCACCCGACTGCCAGCAGGCGCGAGCTGACTGCACGCGTCACTCAGGGTACAACTATACAGCGCAGACTGCAGGTATAACTGTATAGTGATGAAATCTTTAACGAGTTAAAGTGGCATTAGCAAAAATTCTTTTCTCACTACCTCTTACTTCATGAAATTACGTTTCATTCAGTTACATTGACATTATTATTATTATTTATTAATGATGTGTTCTTATTTTACATGGCAGTGCAGGGTCCAAGAAGGGCTTGGGGTGTTTAATAAATTGCTAACAGTCGATTAATGAGTTTAAAAATCGCAGCAAAATGCACCAAATGACACCTTGACAGACGGAATAGGAAGGAAATATCAGGACAGCCAGCAGAGTTGAAGGCGCGCACCATTGTGAGCGATCGATACCCGCTGTTCGATCTGCTTTGGGAAAATAGCGGCTGACAACTGTTTGACTGGATCTAACGGGCTTGACAGAAATAAAAACCACGAGAGGTGGCTCGGACGAGTGGTTGTATATATTCTTGAATTATTCTATGAGAGACAGGGTCGGGTAGAGCCCGAGAAAACGGAAAAACACTCAAAAAAGCCCTACAGACATGTTCACAGAAACCGGCAAAAAAGGGAAAGCACTTGCAAGAAGCAAGAAAAAGATTGCCTTTATAAATGAAAAGTAAACCAAAATAAAGGAAAAAATATAAAAAAAGAAATAAAATGTTACACTGATGGATAACACAGAAAGTTTTTTCTTCACTTCTCTATTTTTCTCTTTTGTCGTCCACTGATAGCCATCCATGCTACTAGCAAATAATAGCAAGTATATCAATAATAATAGAGCAAATTACACACATGAAGCATTCAAAGTGCGAAATTTTACTAATAATTCACTATTTATTTATTGTGCTGTTTGTGTAGCTTACGTTGTATATTTTATTGCATTGTTTTATACTGTATTGTGTATTTCGACAGTCCTCGAAATAGACCGAAAGCTTTTTCAAACATTTCAATTATTTCGTTGCCCACAATGAAACTGTTTAAAACAGCATTCCAATGACTGCCCCCCAATGAAACATCAAAAGCAGCCCCTGCAATGCCAGCAAAGGAAGGGTTAAATTAAGAATGAGACCGAGATCTGAAAAATGTATTTCCTACCGTGTCGGATACCCGACATTGTTGACCGTTGCGTCTCCGGTCACGGAGGTGGACAGAAAGGCTCCAGTTACCATTGATCCTCCTCCACCCTTGCCTCATCACGAGCCCGCGAACTGCCTGACATCCTGGATCGGGTGACAAGTGTGATGGATGCAGGATGCCAATCAATCGCCCGGACTTGTTATAGGGTCAAATGCTTCATGCCTTGCCTAGATGTTGCCAAGGTTTGCCTTTGTTGCTAGTGTGGCACTGAGGTCACTTTAACTACAAGGGTAATGAGGTATTATCAACATTGTGTACCTATGCTATTGTCCTCCCAAGCAGAAATAATACTAGTGATTCGACAAATAAGAATTTAGTTGTTCGCGAGAGCCTTTTCTGAACTAATCCTGAAAGAGCTTTCAAAATGTTTTGTTAGGACTGTCCAGAAAAGAGTGAAAAAAAAGGGATTGCCAAGTAATGTTTTAGTAATGTTTTGCCATGTCTTCGTGACCGTGACTGGAACAGCGTGGGCGCGGATCAATGGAACAGTTTGCGGTGTTTTTCAAGTCGAAGGTCTGAGGAATTCGACCGTAGCACATATATAATACCAGCTTTGCATCTGTGATTGTTCTCCTCATGCAATCATTCTAGAAAGGACCGGAAATATTGTCAGCTTGTAGGCATTGCACACGCGAAAGGTCCATTTTGATATTGTTATTTCATCATCTAGCAATACCAAACTTCCCTTTATTTTCTTGACATTTCAGGCAAACGGTTGTTGACACCAATAACACAAGCTAGAAGCTGAGCACATAGAACTAGAGAGTCTGAAGACACAGGCCGCTGTGAATGGCATCAAAACCAAAAGGCAGAGAGAGTACCAAGCGGCTAACCCTGAACATGGACTGCGCATGTTTAACAACTTACCTGTTCACAACTTACAGATGTCCTAGCTGGTCTGCAGGCACCAGTTTATTTACTTGAACAAGATAAGTGTGGCACCTACCTTCAGACGGAAGGTCAACACAAACCCTGGCAATATTCATGCAGAAAGTGTAATTTGGTGTGGTGGGCAACAAATTCACAATTTTGGAATGACACGATATCAGTTAATCATTTGCTTGAACTGGAAACTGAACAAATTACTCCTTGACCAGTCTGTAACTGTAAACATATCCCATGATATCGTGTAAAAGAAGTTTCAGTCCTCTCACAATATGTTGTTGTTTATATGCTATTCACTACCATTCTCAACTTTCATTCCAATAAACACATTGAAGGCCTTGTCTTGATTTTGACTTTGTTTATACAGTGTTAGGACATTGATGATTATCAAGACAAAGTCTATTGTCGTTACTTTCGTACAAAAGTCATTGGTTTTATGTTCTGTGTACGAAATCCGGAGCAGCCTCCTGAGGACAACTCTGCTCACCATCTCTAATGGCCGTGACTTTACTCCTGTCATGCGTTTGGACGATGCAATTTTCTGTTGTGGATTATCATTCTGTAAATTTTGACCAGTATTTCGTCAGCTCCTCAGACAAACAGCACTCGTGTACTGCTTCCAGAACGCTCATCTCGAAACATATTATATTTATATATAAATATTTCTTTCCATGTTGCACTAAACATTGTTTTAGTGTTGTAGTGATTTGAAATAAATAAATACTGAATCAATATCCGCCTATGTCAAACACGAATCCAGAAACAAGCGGATGCAAATGGCCGACAATAACGGTGTAGATATCACTAAGATATATAAAGATAACATACATATAGTCTCTTGAACATAACAGGTCAATCTCCCTGACTAGAAAGATCAGGAATTAGAGATAAGAATGAAAGCAATCACCTGTGTTTCTTACTGCCTGTTTAAGAAATTCGCAGTAAGCGAAGAACACAAGAAAAATCAACGGAAAGGTAAGAAAATAATGAATTTTTACATTGAGAGTAAATGGCTAAAAAAAACGATCCTGCCATAAGGTGCTTGACAAGATCAGGTAACAGCGATTATTGCTATTATTATTTCAAGGTGTATTTTTTCAAACTTGGATAACATTTTTCTGAACTTACAGTTTTTTTTAAATAGATCGTGTGGTACTTAGCCGAAAATTCGAAGGTAAAAATCTTGATATCCCCGTATTAACTTTTCCTTTTTTCTTGCTTTCAAAAACGAAACTTAACTCAAACTTGTGGTTTTATTTACTCTTTAGTTGTTTATTCCCTGATACTAAAAACCGAAATATTTATCTTACTTGTCCCTGTACCGATTACACTTTAAAACCTTCTGTGGCAACTGACAGTAAATATAAATATAAACGAAAGTTGACTTACGTTGCAATCCGGTGGTTTGAAAATAATAAAGCAAATGAAAACAGTAATCACAAGTTTTTGCTTTTGTAGGTTTTTTTTGTAAAAAAGAGGTAGTTAAAGCCCTATTATACCCTGTATTCCTATTCAAATGAACAAGATTGATTTAATAATAAATACTTCCTTTGTCTGTAGCCACCATACGATCGGTTATAAAACAAGTCAAAGCTAATAACCCTGACATGAGAAAGCCTTCCAAATCCATGTGGTTAACACACAAAAATATTTTGCACGCTTTAGGATACAAAGAAGCAGAAGAAAGTATTAAGTTTGAAAATGCTTCTTGTAAATTATTTTTCATGAACTCTTTTGAACATTTCTTGTAGCGTTTTGTTATTATTAGTCACAAAAGTGAGGACTAACTGGCCACAGAGTTGATATGTGTGCGTTATATTTCTTATGTGAATAAGTTTGGTATATTATTTTTTCTGAAACCAGTTATATGTAATGCTTATAACAAGGTTTCTTTAGACCCTGACGAATATCACACGAATAACCACTGTAGAGGTTAAGCATCCAAATCTTTGGAGAGCACTTCCGAAGAATTCCCATGTTTAATAATAATAATAATACTGATGAGGATGATGGTGATATAATAATTGCTGCTGCTGCTGCTGCTGCTGCTGCTGATGATGATGATGATGATGATGATGATGATGATGATGATGATGATGATGATTTATATAACGATTAATATAAACTTTTAAATTACTATCGCGATAGAGACTGCGACCTGAAGCACCGAAATGAGAGAAAACATGAGATGCGAGCGGCAAGAACTTTGTTCAAGATTGCTTCTTTAAAGACAGCAACACTTCTCAAAGAACTGGCCTTGAAATGTTCGTTAAAATGCTGACCTGATAGTAGCAAGAAGTATCAAATTTTAATTAAAGAGCAGGTAGTGTTTGTACACTAGAGGACAAAGACTTATACATCAGAGTAGTAGGCGTGGGACTAAAAATAGACTGCTACCCACGTTACCCGTGAGGTCTACATTTACATATTGCTGCTCTTAGGTTACCATGTCAGTTTTTTTCTCATGTAGACATTGTAAGACAGAGATTTGAGAAGATCTTACATATCTTGATCAATGTGCGCGATTTGTCAATGAATAGTTTAGTTAGTTTATTCCTTGTTGCTCCTTTGAGGAGCTTAGGGCCGCATCACAATATATTAATTCCACGGATACCTGCGATAAACTTGACACTGTTCAGCAGTAAAAACAAAACATCTCGAGAGTTTTTTTCCGGCATCTCATGTTATTTACCTACAAAATTACTAATTGTCTAATTTAGAAGTGGTACCCGCACTCCTTTATTCAGACTCGCGCCAATCTACTGGGATCACCTCACGAACAGTTTCATTTTTTTTCTTGGCACGAAAATTTACGGAAAGTTTGCAGGCAAACTTTCATTTTTCATTATATTTAGCTTTCCTGATTTTGAAACATTTCTTTGACCGCATTGTTCACAGAATGATGAAAGATGTGTGCAAGCTCGTGACTACAAATTTAAATTTCAGTTTTGTCTTTAGATTCTTCTCGTTTTTCTAATTGCAATGTAGTGTACAGCTTTTATTGGCAATTAAATGGGACATTAATGATCATAACATAAGCCCCATGTCAATCAAAAGTAATCAGAAAGTAGAGAAAAACGATTAAACACTATCATACCTAATTAGCAGCCAGAAATTCTCTAAAATCATGAACGCTGAATATTAGACATTTAAAATGTTCCAGAAACTCAAGACTATCCACCCTTCGTAGACCTTGTAGCGACAACTGTCGAAGAACTGATGTCATCTGCGGTTTTCATATCAGATGTAGTGTCAGTCTTCCAGCATAAGAATATCCTGCAATATGCAAGTTTTTGTGATTACAGGGTACATTTTAAAACAAATCATTTGACTAATTACATTCACAGATTAAATAACGCTCAGCGATTCAAAAAATAAAAATGAAAGTACCAGATAGCTTTTTATTTCCCTAATAAAATCTGAAGAAAATTGGTAAAGAACCTAACATTCTTTGAGGCTGGTCTTTACATCCAGATTATCATGTAGTGTGTAACAGTCACATTTCAAAAATATAAATAAAATAGAGTGTAAAAGAAATCAAACATTACATTTCCTATCGGAATAAAGACGACAATTGTATGATGGGAGACACTGTTTGTCACTGTGCTAATAAGATTTTGCATCTTCAGATAACGAAGCACTACAATTCTTATCACATCATTTAGGGAGCCTAGTATGACTGAATGATAATTTCCGCGAGACTAGGGGCTCGGGAGGAGATAGCCAGGGGCTAAAACACAAACCTGCAATAAGTCTTGAAGAACTTGCGGCTCATCAGCATGTAGATGATGAAGTTGACCGAAGAGTTGCAGGCAAAGAGCAGCAGCTGCAGGGCGCTGACGAGGTAGAAGAGGTGGGTGTAGCGGCCACCCAGGCTGCCAAAGTCTGGCACGATGGAGTTGACGACGAGTGTGACACAACTGGGCAGATAACAGGCGATGTACACCGCTGCCACTGCCATCAACATACTGGTTGTACGACTCTCTTTATTAATAGCTGATGCCTGGCAAAAAAAACAAAAAAATTCGTTGACAGCATGTTAGAAAGTTTATCTATCGATAGAGTACAAAGGAAAACGTGTTGGAAGTTAAGAAATTTGTTGGAAATTAAAGGAAATAATGTTAACAGGTTAATAACAGAAGAAGTGGATAAAGGGGAGAGAGAGAAAGACAGTACATTTTTTTTAAAAGTACAACCGACGATAAATTCGTAAAAATTCACCCAAGTGAGTACAGATGCCTTACCTTGACCTTAGAAGTGACCTTTCTCCAGCGAGCGCTCCTCTTGATGATGAGAACAACGATGGCGGTACACGTGACCACAATGATCATCGGGCCGTAGTAGAAGATTCCTGAGAGGACGATGTTGTTGTAGGTCGTTATGGCTTCAAAGTTTTTGTAGTAGAAAGATGTGCCGGCAAGCACAGCTGTACTCCTTCCTGTTGCTTTGTCTGTTTGCCAGGTGATCTTCAAACACAGGTGTAACATACAGAACATTGCTTTTAAACTGTCTGACGGGAACTGTAGCTGCACAGAATGAGAATGTTATGAAGCTCCAAGAGTTTAATGTGAATTCCATTTGTTTTGCGATTGGGGATGGGTCCGATACGGCAGACACTATGTATAGAAACATATGAAACATATCTACATCTATTGTCGTTACTTACGTAATATATGAAAAAGAAAGGTAGCTGAAGCCCAGTGGCAAACACGAAGATTCCAATAACAGTAATCGTCATTCTTCTCGGAGTAACAATTGTCTGAACCTGACAGATGAAAGCACTCTCTCGTGATACACAGTGGCAACGCAGATGTTTCTTTTGCTACATAATGTGTACGATGATCAAAATCACTCGAAAATTTCAAATTTACTTTCAACTGCCTGTGTCATCTAAAAAAGATACAGCATTACACAAAGTAAGGATACCCCTAAGGCTTAAATAGATTAAAGAAGCTGTTAACAACAACAACAGCAGCAACAACAACAACAAGAAGTGAATTTTTAGTTTAAAATGCCTTATTGATTAAATTCCAATTTTTGTTTATATTGAGATCGAACTCTCGGAAAAGCATTTTTTTCATGTAAGCACACAAAAATACCAAACCGCTTCAGGAAACTGTTGGAATGAGACTGACCGTCAGAGGAAAAGCAACCGCCAAGCACCGCTCCAGTGTGATGAGCATCGTTAGAAAAGGTGTCGTCATGCCGAAAATTCGGTTGATCATGTACACGTTGGGGATCAACCCTGTTTCAATACTTGTACTCACAGAATAGTCAAATCTGGACACAATGCAGGACACTTTCCTGCAAGATAGAACAGTTATGTTCGATTAATAAAGTTGTGTGGTTGTTGCTGTTTTTTGTCTTCTTTTCTTTTTTCTTTTTTTTTCTTTTTTCTTTTCTTTTTTTTTTTTTTT